>JAODAL010040601.1:0-36743 GCA_025379985.1 Phyllomedusa bahiana
GATGACGGGAAGAGCATGTGCACATCCGAGGCTGGAAAGTGCCTTGTTTGGGAGTAGATGAGTATTTGTCGAGTCACATTCAGATAACCGGGTTGCCTTACTAGGGATCTCTGAGATTTCCTATTCTTTTATGACAATGGAGGGGGGGTTTCTGGAAGTCCTTTATTTGTGGATATGATGTGATAGTATGCCCAGTGTTTACGGATTTTTTTTTTGGCCTAGGAAATTTAAATGGGTGATATTTTTAAAGATTAAATGGATACGTGGGTTTTGGGGGTTGGTGTTTTGGTATCACAGGTTCTTTGGTTTTTAACTTGTAGATAGATCGGTCGCAATGTTGTGTGGGATATCCCGTTTTGGGAAGCGTTTTTTGAAAAAGTTGTCTAGGTCGGATTTTGTACAATTCGCTGTTTTTCTTTTTGAACTGGGACTGTGGTAGTGATTTTCTTGTATTTGGGGCATGGTTGCTCTGATAATGCAATAAACTGTTACGGTCACCCAGATCCATCATGAATCCCCAGGTGTGCATGACCTTTCTATTTATTCTAGAAAGTTTTCTCAATCTGGCTTTACAAAATAGATACTGGGGGTGTAGGGAACAATGGACCGTGGGAGCGAAAATTTACTTCTGGTTCGAAGGGGTAACCCCCTTTTTTCCCTTTTCCGAGTATTAGATGTTCCGCATATATAAACCCCTTTTCCCTCCACAGCTTAAACATGGGGGTTATCCCTGCTTGGGGAAAAATTTCTGGTAAATACCACAACGGAACCTTCTTAGACATTGATGGTAACTGAAGCAATTTGGAATATGCTTCCAAATTGCATCGTGTCTTTAAGCAAAAGGGGCTCCTTATCCCCGGAGGGTCATCGAGAGTTTGGTATAAGGGGGATGGGGATGCCTTTGGGGCATCAAATTTTTTCTAAGTCAAAAAAATTTTAGTATCCGCTAGTTCTCCAAGCCAAACTAGGATGTGTCTAGTAAGGCACGCCAAAATTTTAGTATCTTTTCGTTAGAGAGGTTTAGACCTCCCTCGCTGACTGGGAGCATTATTTTACTAGGGGCTATCCTGGGTCTCTTCCCCGCCCAGAGGAAGCGAGAGAAAGAGGAGTGAGCTTGTTTATATCCGTATGCTTCAGCAATAGGGGAAAAGTTTGGGGGGGATACAAAAACTTTGGAAAGATATAATTTGATTGCGGGCAGCGTCCCGCTAAAGAGGGGGGAGGCCTGCCATTGCAGGGTCATCGGAGATTTTTGCAACAGAGGGGGGAAAATTCAGATTTTAAATAGGGGGGGGATCCTTTTTAAAAATTTTTTTCCCCCGGGAGTGATTGGAATTTACGGGGTGATGCCTATCCCCGACTGCTCCAAGTAGCCTTTGGAAGGGGGGAACCCAATTTCCAAAAATAGCTCGCTTTTAAGGCGCTTATTTTTTATCCCGATCCTTTCCAAAACCCTCGGAAAGGGAGGGATTTTTTTGGGAGATGTGTAATCAGGTCAATAAAAAAGGAGGGGACGTCAGCGAGAGGGGTAATTTAACCTGTTCCCTTTCCCCCCAGTAATACCCCGTGAAAAAATCTGATTTTCTAAGAAAAATGTAGGGGCCTTTTAAGGCGATAAAAATAAAGATTGGAGAGGGGCACCCCCGCGAGTCCCCTTTTTGAAGGGAAAAACTCTGGAACAGAAAACCTGGGGTATTTAACTTGGCAGTGGGGTCGCTATAAAAAAAAAGAAGTAGATTTTTGAAATTTGCCCCTTATTCCCCTAAAGGGTTAAGGACCAAACCCCAAACCCAAAACCCACCGGGGCATTGTTGAAAAACTTTTTTTTAGCCTCAAAAAAGCTTTATGACAGGGGTGTCCGATGGGGGGGGGGAGATTTTTCCCTTTCGGCCCCAAATCCCCTTTAAAAAATACCATTCTGGGCAGGTCCGATTTGAAGAGGGAGCAGGAAAGCTAGCCTTTCAAACCCCTGATTTGGGGAGAAGGGTTTTGGTTTTTTTGTCTAAACAAAGAGGAAGGCAAAAGGGGGGGCCTTCCCTTTTTTTTTTGGGTGACCTTTATGTGGCATTTTTGGGTCAGGATGGGTGTTTAAACCCCCCTGATTATCTGATTAAAACCTCAGTCCAAACAGGAGGTTTTTTAAAAGGGTTTTACCAGGATCTTTTTTAGATATCTCCAGAAAAAAACCATTTTTGGGGCCGGGGGGGTTTCCATTTGGGCAATTGTCGGATGGCTGATTGCACCTCTTGGGGGGTAATCTCGGCATTAAGGCCTTCCAACTTTTTAGGGGAGGGGAGTCAGGAAGGCTTTTTTTATGTCTGCTGACCTAGCATGGGGTGAGCCCCGGGCGGGGAGTATAACTCTCAAAATGTTTTAAGAAAATAATTTATCGGGTGGGGATCAGACGTGATTGGCCCCCCGGGATAGGGTGGAAGAAATAGGGGAAGGGTGAAAATCCCTTGGGAGAGTTAGTTCTTTTTCCCCCTTTGTTACCATATGGGAATAAGGGGCCCTTTAAGGGGGGCACGTGAACCTCCCTCTTGCGGCCTAACCACAGGTAAAAGATTTCTTTGCCGCTTTCCCCCCCCGTTAGTGTCTTTGAAAAATTCGAGAGAAACTTTGATGACCCCTTCCTCACCTTTTCCCGTCGCTTCTCATGCTCTTGTTCAATTTAAGCCTGTAAGAGGAGGTGTAGGTATTAGTGGCCCCTGAAAAACTGATTTGGCTGTGGCCCAAAAAGGAGAGGCTAGCCAAAGTTGCTCATTGGGGACGCAAACTCCAGCCACCATCCTCTAATGTCGGCAATGCTTCAGTTTTGGCCATATAGGTGGGAAAGCGCCAAAAATGTATCGACCCCGGGGGGAAAGTTACCCACCTCCATCAATACAGGCGAGTGATCCGAGATGAGCAAATCTAAGATCTCGCAGGTAACCACTTTTCTTTGAAAATCTTGCGATACTAATATATAATCCAACCGAGTCCATGACAGTTGGGAATGAGAGAAAAAAAAAAGAGACCCCCTACGCCCGGGGTTAAGGTTCTCCACCATTTGGTCCCTGTTGAGGTCAGTAAGCCGAGTCCCAGGGCAGGTTTACCAGAAAAGCGAAGCAGGCAAAAAAACACGACTCCAACACGGCAAAAACAGGGTTTGTTTTACTGAACTTTCGGGAAAAAATGTGAACAATCCCCCAACACAGATATCAAAACTATTTTGGGCCATGGGGTGCAAAACGCCCCGTCAGGAGTGTATCCTCGGGACCCGGTAACTTTCCCAAAACCGAGGGTTCGGAAAGGGCCCAAAAACCCCCTTCCCTTTTAATACCTAAGCACAAGGGGAATAATTTGGGGTGGGGGCGGCTGCGGGGGCCCCGGGTACAGAAAAGTAGCTTAAACTTAGATGTTTTTCCCCCTTTTCCCCCAAAAAGGGCACTTTTGCAAAAAACTTTCTCCACGGTGAAAGGGTTCACATGGATAACACGTGTTAGCAAGCTCTTTTCCAAGTCCGAACAGGAAGGTGTTTTGGATAACCCCCTTTGGCCGTAGCTGAACCTAATAACTAAACTAGAGCAGGTTTTCCCACAGTTCTGAGCTCGTTGGCGTGCACGCTCCGTGGGGTCCCCTTACAGAGGGGGCGGCAATTCCTGTCCTTGGTGCAGCCCTTGTGGATGGGGGGGATGGTCTGACTGAGATGGTCTCTCTGTTCGCAGCTTGCCCTGTTTGCCCGGGGTCTCTTCGGGGAAGACGTCTGTGTAGGCGTCAGGCTCCCTAATTACTGGAACACTCATTCCAAGCCCGGCAGGTTTGGAAGTGGATCGTTTTTTGGCTTGTCCCGTTCCCCGTGCTTGCAGCTTTCTCTCTCATCTCTTTGTCCCCTTTTCCAAAAAAGGGCCCACGCCATGTGAGTGTTATAAAATGTGCCTCATTTGCATATCTCAGAAACCAGAAATAGCGGCCCCTTGTGGCCAAACAGCAGAATACAATTAAATACTTCACTATGTCATACATTGGACTTTAAATAAAAGTGAACATAAGTGGTGATCCACTATCCTACATACCACCCCACTAGAAGTTGGCGTCCTCGACAACCCTCCCCACACAAACTCGCCTTGCGCATAGCGCTGGGGGGTACACCAGCGATGGATCTGGGTGTCCAACGTGGGCTATAGGCTCAGGGTTTTCAGGCACATCCCCTGGGGAAGATTTGCAGGCTGCCACCACTCTCTCACCTGGTTGGCAGATCGTCCACAGTTTGGAACTTCAGTTGACACAGGCAATGGGGACACCCACCAATCCTCATACTAAGAGGAGGCTGCTGGACAGGGGTAGGTTACTTCGGGCGATAGTTTCGGTGCACTGTCAAATCACAGCGCCTCAACATATTGCTGTGCAAAATTTCGTGAGTCGGCCCCCTGTTCCTATCGCTCTAACCCGCCGCCGCGTAGACTGGGATGGCAGGTCTACCTTCTCTGACCACATAATGGGACCGCCTCCCACCTCCCATCCAAAATACCAGATGGCCTCTTAGCCCCCACCATGAACCCGATCACCTGGGTCAAAACTGCTCTCTGCACAGGCCTTGGTTATGGATGCACCACTTGTTTCAAGACGCTCTCCTACAACTCTTGTGCACGTCCGCAGTCGCGGCGGTGTTTCCTGGGGCCCAGGCCGTGGTACTGGTCGTGAGTGATTCTGTCGACTGGGCACGTGAAGATCCACAATCCTCTTACCCGGTCTCCCGAACATCACATGTGTGGGGAGTAACCTTGTACTCTGGCCCCCTATTGTAAGGCCCACAACAAAGCTCGGGCAGGTAATCAGGCACCTAGCTTCTGGCTGTCCTCTAAAGTCCGCAGCATCTGGATAAGGGTTCGGTTAAACCGCTCACAAGCTCCGATCCCCTGCGGAATGATACGGAGTAGTACGGGAAACGCTCAATCCATACAACTGGAACAGTTCGCTCATTAAAGCCCTTGGAAACATGCCCTTGTTCGGAATGTATCCTCCTGTGGCACCCAAACACCTGTGATACAAGTGCTTACAGACCGCCTCAGCAGCAGACTCTGCAGTCTGATCCTAGTGGGTACAGCCACGGCATATTTTAGTGAAATTGTCTGTCATGACCCAACAGTAATGACTTCCCAAGGTAGGAGTAACCCAATCTGTACTAGTCATCAACAGGAGCTCTAGTGTGCGCAGATGTCCGGGATGGTTTGAACGGGACCCGCTGATCAGTGCTCTTACTTAACCCACAGGTTACACACTTGAAGGCAAGCTTCAGACACCATGCTTAACAAGTCGGGCAGTACCCAGTCGTTGAAGCCGACTTATAAGGTTTTTTCACCCCAAAATGGTGCGCCTCTCTCATGAGCTTCCCGAGCGTCCTCTGGCCCTAATGACATGGGTAAACATCTGTGTCGTGCAGCAACTCTGATGTAAGTATATGGTCCGCAACAGGAGACCTGGGAAACACTCAGTTTTTAATAAAAAAAAAAAAAATTTTTTAAAAAATTTCTTTATCCCACTGCCTCACAGCTTTTGCCCCTCCTGCGGCAGCTGGCCTGCTCCTCTGGTCGGGGCCATACCCGAAACCGACCCACCCCTTTCACTTACTGTTAAAATCTGGTGCAACCATTCCTGGACCCTCTGCCATCAGCCATTGCCTTTCCCAACCCCATCGGCATCCCAGACCCACCGCCACTTGAGTGTGCCACTTCCTGGAACCAGGGAACTGGCTAAAGTCGGGCAATTTCTGTTTCCTCTAACTCCTTCATCAATGCTGCAGGTGGTAGTCAGACTGGGACCCGGAGAGAGGGCATCTGCCTGCCCGTTTTCTACTCCCTGACCGGAACGTAAAGCGGAATAGATACTTTGATAGGTACGTGCCACCATCTCTGCTCGAGGGCTCCAAGCTTAGCATTATCCAATCGCAAATGGTTGTTGTCGGTCAATATGACAGTCACTTCTGCACCTGACTTTACTCTGCGAACCTTTCCAGTCATGGCCACCCACACCAGGGCCAACAGTTCCAACTTAAAGGAGCAAAATTGTCATGATTGCGCTCGACTCCGCAAGGACCTGACCCTGCATAGGCAATAACTCTCTCTCGTCGCCCCTCTGTAATTTAGGACAGCACAGCCCCCAACCCATGTAGGACACCGTCCATAATACAGCAGAAAGGGGTGTGGAACTGGGGGGGGGGGGGGGGGGGGGGGGGGGGGGGGGGGGGGGGGGGGGGGGGGGGGGGGTGGGGGGGGGGGGGGGGGCCCCCCATAGGCCAAAATTGGAGCACATGTCAGCGGCCTCTTTCACCGCTATCAAAGCCTCTTGCTGCCGAGGTCCCCACCAATAGGGCGATACTTTGGACCCCCAGCCGTATCCCTAAGTACTCATTTAAGGGGCTCCGCAGATGAGCAACAACGGGGGTATAAACCTTTTCGCGGGTAATACCCGCCAGCCCCAGGAATGCCCGCACCTCTCTTATGGTTTACATGGCCAAGGCCAGTTTCGGATCTGCCTCCGCTCTTGCTGGGGTGCTGAGCTGTACCCCTCCGAAGTGACCACATCCCCAAGTACTCTATTCGCTGCTGAAAGAGCTGGCACTTCATTGGCTTGATCTTAAGCCCAAAGTTTCAGTATTCGTTTCAGAACCGGGCCCGTCGTTTTCTGGAGATGGCGTTCATCAAACGAATTCCCGAACACAACTACATCGTCTAGTAAAAAAATTAAAATAAAAAAAAAAAAAAACAAAATAAAAGAAAATTAAAGAAAAAAAAAATAAAAATAAGAAAAAAAAAAAAAAATAAAAATAAAAAAATGAAAAAAAGATCAGCCACCGTACTCAAAGATAAGAAAATTCCTCCTAGACAATGTCCATCAGCGCTGAATGTCCCTGGTCGTTGGAAAACCCAAACGGATCCGATTGAACTCGTAAAGTCCATAGGATGCAGAATGAAAGCCGTCCTTTGCCCTATCCCTTCCAGCTACGGTTACCTGCCAGTATCCACTGGCCAGGTCGAAGGGTCGAAAGGAACTTGGCATGGCCTAGAGCGGAACAGCGATCTTCAATCCGTGGGAGGGGATAGCGTCACGAATTGGTCTGGGTATTTATGCTTCCTGTATCTACGCAGAACCTGAGACCCCCATGTTTTTTTCCCATTTTTTTCGCACCAAAACCACAGGGCGGCCCAAGGACTTTGACTCTCATGAATCACTTGTTTCTCCCATCATGCTGGCCCACCATGTCTTTCACTTCCCTGGTACATTTAGGCGGATTTGTCGTACCGGTATCTCTGATGGGCAGGGCATCGCCCGTGGGGATTTCATTTGCATTGTTACCGATTGTGTTAAAAATAAGCTACACCCAATCTTCATCGTGTCTCGAGAACGCCTCCTGGACTTCGGCCAGAGTGTATCTTCCAGCACTGTTGTTTGTCCAGGAGTCATTGTCCTGCGGTCAATTCACCATCTGAGCCATAATCACTCGGCCATTCCATTCCGCCGTCGGAGCTCACCTTCTGGGACCCCCACTGGCATATGTCCAGGCTGACCACCGTGTTGGGCCATAGCGTGATGCCTCTCGCCGGATGATAATCTTCTCCAGGGACATGGACTTCGTCTAGTTAGGGTATTAACAGGAATGGTCAACTCGCAGTCATGACATTGAGGCATCTCACGGGTACACACCCCTTTCCACATTTGTGGCAAGGCCCTAGAAAAAGAAAAGAAAGAAGAAAAAAAAAAAAAAAAAAAAGGAGGAAAAAAAAAATAAAAGGGAATAGAGAGGGAAAAAGAACAGGGGAAAAATAAAAAAAAAAAAAAAGAAAAAAAAGAAGGAGAGGAAAAGGGAAAAAAAGAGGAAGAAGAAAAAAAAAAAAAAAAAAGAAAAAAAATAGGCTACCAGTTGTCTGTTCTGAGACTCTTCTTGTGAGACTGTTCAACCATAGACTTCCAGCCCATTCAACTTCCGACTAGGTTACACGGCATCATCAAAAATTCTTTTCGTTCGTGGCTGGATCGTTGATCGGGCCATTTGCTGACACCTCACTGCCCGATGGGTCGACCTGATGTGGGGCTCTTCCGCAGACTGCAGCTTCTCACCCATCTTTCGTAGGGCTCTGGTGGGCCGTGCGTGGTGGCCCGCTGCCAAAAACTTTGCCCCCTCTTTTGGCATAGAGGTGGTGATCCAGGTCGTCGAGGACGTTCGATCGCCCAGGATCACATCCACTCCCCTCTTGGATGGTTGATGCTACCAGCTCTGACTCCCTTCTTGCCAATTTCTTGTCCAAACAGTCGGACCTTGCATCCCAAACAATCCCTGTACTTCAGAATCAACCATTGTTGACTGCCGTCAGCCTAATTACGCTGCCATCTTCTGGTTCCATCATGTGCCCGAAGTGTCTCTCAAAGAACTCCCAGGCATCAAGGTACACACTGAGGCCAGTATCAACTAGGCAGTGCACCATTCTGCCTTCTAGCTTCTGCTTCCAAATGGGACAACTGGCGTAAAGATCGTACTCCTCTCGCATGGGCCATTGGATTCGTGTTGCACCGCCCGCAGGATCCAGCACTACATCGGTCGTATTTTATAACCCCGGCTCCGCCCAACAGCGTCCATGACACTCTCTTGCGATGTGGCCATAAACTGTTGGCAATCCCAACAGAGGGTCCCCTAAGACCTCCGCACAAATTAAGGACCTTCTTTGTGGAAAGGACCCCCTGTGGAGCTGTTCTTAAGGGGTACTGCATGAAGCCAACGTCGTTTCCGAGCTGTAGCCGTTTTTGCTTCATCTGGGACAACTTCCAGCCGAAAAGTTCCTCTCAACTCTGTTTCGCAACGCCTGGACCCACATCCGTCAAAGACTCTGTGTCCTTTGGTCCTCTGCTTGCTTGGCACTACTCACAGCCTTTTCCATACGGGCAAGGGTTTCCTCTTCCTTTCTACGGCGGCAAGTAAACACTATAGAATGTCAGGTCGGCCGACATTCTGGTCCATCTCTTGCAGTTTTGACCCGTAAGGATTTATTAAAGCAATCCCACAATAACCTGTCTCTAGCAGCTTATCCACTTCTTGAAAAGCCCCCATAGCCGCTGGGTCTCGCCGCCTATCTCATTAATGTTTCCTGTATGCATTAGTTACTGCATAGATGGTCACGTCGTCATCTTTGTGGCCTGTTACGAAGTTAACTTCGCAATTGCACACTTTTGGTACACCCCCCTTGGGCCGACCTTCCAACAAGCGAGAATATTTTCTCCAGCGTGTCCTCTCTCGGACTCGTGCCGCACATTACTTGTCCACCTAACAATCCCCCTCCAAGTCCCCCCAGGGCCTATCTCTGCCCCATTATCCTGAGCTAAGTTACATATTTTAGCAGCGCTACGCACCCTTTCAGTCTCAGTCCTGTAATGTCCATGTTTTTTTCCCGTCAAATTTGGGGAGGGATTGCAATAAAAGGCCCTAAAGGGACATAACACACTTGGGGGGTATTGTGGGGCGCCTTGACTTGCTCTGGCGGCGCCTTTGACGTGCCGTGGGGAAGAACTCCCGCCGCAGCACTGTCCAAAACGATCGCTGTATCCTGCCGCACTACTCCAAGTTGTGGAAGCGGATGTACCGAGGGCCAGGTTTTACCAAGAATACAGCGAAGTCACGGACAAAGAACACAACTCCAACACCGCTCAACAGCAGGTTGTTTACATGAACTTTCTGGAACGAAGATAGTGAACAGATCCCCCAAACACAGATATACAAATACATATCTTGGGCCACTGTGCTGCACAACGCGCCGTCAGGGTGTATCACTCTGGATGCCTGGTAACTTTACCTAACCGTAGGTATTCGGAAAGCCGATAACCCCTTACCTTTTAATACCGTAAGCACTAACGTGAATAATTGTGTGTGGTGCGGCTGCAGGGGCCCTGGTACAGCACAGTAGCTTACAACTTAGATGATTCTTCCCATTCCCTCACAAAGGCACATGTGACACAAAACTTTCTCCCACAAGGTGAACCGTTCACATTGGAAAACCCTGTGTTAGCAAGCTCTTTTTACCAAGTCCTGAACAGGAAGGTGTATTGGATAACCTCCTTTGGCTGTAGCAGAACCTAACCTAACTAAACTAAGTAGCAGGCCTTCCCACAGTTCTGAGCTCGTGGCGTGCACGCATCCACTGAGAGTACCTTACAGATGGCCGGCAATTCCTGTCCTCTGGTGCAGATCCTTGTGGTGAGTGGGTGTGGCTGGTCTGGCTGCAGATGTCCTCTCTGTCTCGGCATGCTTGTCCCTGTTTGTCCGGGCTCTCATTCGGGGACGACGTCTGTGTAGGCAGTCAGGCTCTCCTAATTACTGGACGACTACTCAGTTCCAAGCTGGCAGGTTCGGGAAGCTGGATCGTTTTCTGGCTCATGCGTCCTGTGTCCATCTGCTTGCAGCTTGCTCTCTCATTCTCTTGTCCTTTTTCCGAAAATGGCCGACGCCATTGAGTGTTTAAACATGTGCCTCATTTGCATATCCGCAGAAACCAGAATAGCGGCCTCTTGTGGCCGAACACAGAATACAATTAAATACTTCACAATGTGTCATACATAGGACTTTAATTAGTGAACATAATGTGGTTGATCTACTATCCTACAGTCAGAAAATTTTGAAGGACCCCAGGGGTGTTCCTACATGGGGGAGCAGTTAGGGAGGGACTTGAAGGTCCCTCTTCCTTTCTAGCACTTCATCTAGGGACCTACGTTCATGTCCCCGTCCTATATTGTGTGAAGTTAGCACAAAAGAGTCCTTTTGAATTTGCCAGGGCTATCAAAAAAAGGGTCTGCTGAGAGCATTATGGCCATAACGGTAAACAAGCTAATAAGTCACCGTTGTAGTGATTGTTTCAGGTGCGACCATCTGCCCTCCCGGTCAGAGTCGTGTGAGACGATTTGCAGAGGAAAATTCTTATGCACCAGGGTGATGACACCTGCTTTACCGCCCATCGCTGCTGAGTCATAAACCCCTCCAACCCACAATTTTTGCATCCGAAAAAAGTCTTCCTCATTGAGGTGGGTCTCCTGAAGTAAACAATGTCAAGGGCGCATTTTATTCAAGTGGCGTAAAATTTGATCCGCTTATTTGGGTGAGCGGAGCCTTTTATCTTCCATGTGATGACCCTCATGAGGAACGGATGGGATTAAATAGGAGCCTAAAATGGTAAATGACGTGTGGATTTAGCAGTGGGAGGGGGGATATAGAAGCTAGATGTCAGACTCAAACAAAAAAGGTTAAATAATCAGGAGCCCACAAACAAGTTATGTAGGTTTGAAGGAAAATTAAAAGGTAAAATATAAATAAAATAAAATATAAATAATCAGCGAGTGTAAAGGCACGCAGAGATCCAGGGACTAAAACCTCTCGGAATCTCTATCTGCGTAATAGGACTTCACTTTTTTCTGCCGCGAAGGATGTGATTTGAAGAGGACAAGAAAATTAACATCCAAATCTTCCCCAGTCCTCCCGCCCAAAACACAGAAGCAAAAGAGATTCTTATAATTTTTTGTAAACTCCCTAAGTATAGAAATCAACGGCAGGTTAACCATTTGGACCAACAAGTAAATAGGTAAAAGTCTCTAAGAAAAAGATATGACCCTTGCATCTAAGATATGCAGATATGCAAGTGGATGCACTCTAGAAACATTTCAGAACCGAAAATTCAGAGGTTCAAAAGGAGCCACATGTGCCCACACGCTGAAAATTGTTTAAATGAAAGGAAGAACCATCAACATTAAAGTTTTGAGGCCCATCGCTTAGGCCAGACAACTGCAAAGAGGTTAAAAAATTAGTAAGAATCAACAGCAAACTGATAACATTGCATATCAAGACATTACTCACGACCCAGGGACATTGTACAGTCGATAAAGTTCATGTAAGGGTGCTTCCAGGTCGGAGAATGACGTTGGTCTCAGGAAGAATCTAGGGTTGCGGAGACTCTGTTCTCTTGGGATGAGAGAATGTGAAGTAGAAGGGCAGACCGCATTCTCGCAGTTAGAGATGACCTCGGGGACACAGGGATCAGAACCCATCAAGAAACCATAGATCATCCAATCGCATCCCTCAGCAAGTGAAGTATTTCGGGGCAACATCCGGTGATGAAGCACCTTAATGTGGCTGGTACATCATCTGGAAGCGAATCCTCTTGGAGAACAACAAGGAGCATACTTTTCTGAACGCTCGGACGCGCGTTCGGAACATGCTCTGGTGTGTAGAAGTCTTCGAAGATTAATAGTCTGTAGTCCCTCAAGTAAGGTATTAGGGTGATTTCTGTTGCGGTACGCTCAGAGGATGTCCTGTTTGTCATTGTAATCAAGGTACTTTAACAGTTGAGGACAGTGCGTGGTCTGTTCTCTGTTGGTCACCTTTCACATTCCAAAGGGGGTTCAGGGCCAATGCTGTGTGCTCTCTCAGCCCTGCACGGCTTGCGACCAGATTGCGCAGCGACTTGCGGATGGCAAGTTGACAGAGTTCCTGGTGATCTGCTGCTATTTCTTTCAGGAAGGCCCAGTATCCTTAGATTGCTCCTGCGGAAGCGGTGTTCAAGATCTTCTACGCGGTCATATAGCGTATCTTGAGATTCATAACATGATGAGAGCTTGCGGTGCAACACATCATTGTTCCTTCTTCCTGCTGCAGAACCTGTTCCAGCTCGATCTCGCCTAGTCATGTCCCTGAAAATCATATTGTAGTTTACTTAGAGATGCCTGCAGGGCTGCATCTATGGTGGCTGAAGTTCATGGGGCAAAATGTCTGGTCACCTCCAGGGGCCAAGACTTGTAAGTCAAGCAGGGAGGAGGTATAGGCCCCAACTGAGGGAGCACAGGATGAACGTGCTGTGAGTATTTAGGCTGTTTGTGGCACTTAGGGCAGCTGTATTATTCAGGGCAGCTGCAGCATTCAGGGCCGATGCAGCAGTCTCGCTGGTCTGCGCTCCTCAGCAAGCGCAGCACGGTGGGCCGCCATCTTGGAGTCTCCTCGATGTGTGCGGGCAGGCAGAGGGGAAGCGTCTTTGTTGCCGCTCCTAAGGATGTACCTGTCCATCCACCCGTGCGCCGGGCGGAGAGTTACTAGCATTTAAGGGGAGCCGGTGAGTGCCGCCGAAGCGACTATTCAGCGGGCTGGAGCAGGAGGGTAACAGGGAGCTCTCCGCACCCACATCCACGCGCCAGCGCCGGAACCGGAAGTCGTCCATGCTACAGTGTTTTCCTCAATTCCAGATCCTAACCAAAGCACCTACCCGTCAACCTGGTGACTTCGTGTGGGTGAAGAAACACGTCAGAGATTCTCTGGAGCCCAGATTGAATGACCAAACCAAGTTCTTCCTGGTGTCCCCAACCCTCCATGAAACATGAGAAGGCCCACTTGAGTGTCACACTTCACATTTATGAAAGTGACTGTGGCCAACCGGTCATCATGAATCACAACTTTATCTTTTCCTACAACCTGTATTGTCTGGGAGTGTGTATGAGCACAAGATGTAGCAATCACCTACAGAAAGGGGGTGGAACACTTTGTATACATTCCTCCAGTACTACAAGTATCAACCTTAAAAGAGTATTGTGCGATATAGGCCAATGCGGATCACTAACCGATGATAGCCCATCTGAACCGACACGGGTACACACATATCTACTGTCTAGATGTGCCAGGTGGTGACACAAAAAATACATATGTGTGACCGCTGACTATAGGGGTACTAAAGTGATCCTGGAAGGCAGAGATGTAACAACGGAAAACGACTGGGCATATAGACCTGAAATTTCACTGGGAAATAAAGACAAAAATGGTAGTGCTTTACTTGCAAGAATACTTTGTTCAAACCACCCTGTTTAGATGCGTAAGGAACCCAATTTGTTTTAACCATAGGCAATCCTAGACCCCAAAGATGCAGGGGTTTTTTTAATGTCCTGGTACTTACGGTGGAGGGTGATGGAAGCTACCCTCACTCAATTCAACATAATGACATGGTAAAGACTCCCCATGAATAGAGGAACTATCGACCTAGTGAAAAGCCAGATTCACTAGAACGCAAAGCTAGTGAGAATCAGGCACAAAGGATAAAGTGAAATGATACCCATACTTTCAAACTCACCATTAGAGGACCTTTATGCAATAGAAACTGGATATAATGAATATGAATTTCGCAGAATGGATAGAGTATCTGTTGCCCAAACACAATAAATCTAATTGCTATGTTTGTTACAGGTGCCCGTCACATCTTCGGGTTCTCCCTTTATACTATAGCCACAGCCTCAAGAAAAATGCATCCTCAGTATTGAACACCAATGAAGTCAACTACCTGTGGAATACTGGAAAGTAAAGCTACCCTTTATAAACATAACAGAAGACCTATTCCTAGCTCAGGAATTACGATATAATCCTGGGAATTAAACCTTTTTTTCTATTAAGGAGGCGGTAGATACTTGGGTACATTTAAACCAGGACACTGTGGTAACCTATGGTAAAGCTCCCAAACAACAACTCATAAATAGGTACAATCAATAGCTGATGTCGATTTTGATCTGTGGTGACATTAAAATCAGAATCCAGTTCAAAGGTAACTGATCAGGGGAATGTGCCCTAGGCACAGGTCTATAATTGCCCCTTAAACATATGCCCACTGGAAAAAAAGAACAAGAGAGGGAAATAGTCTAACGCCCACAACAGCGTAGGATACCAGTGGCCCACATGCACAAAGGTGTTATGACCGCATGTAAATTTGATGCCACAGGACAACCACGAGGGGTGCCTGATAAATTTAAAGTTAGGGATCAGGTAAAGGCAGGATTTGAGTCAATCATACCCCAAATAACAATCAATAAGAATGTGGAATGGATAAACTATATATACTATAACCAACAGGAGTTCATCCCTAACAATACAGGACCAAACGGGAAGGTGACCTTACCCATTAAAAGGTTGGATGATCTTTCTCAGGAGATGAAAAGGTAACTCGGTGAATTAAGGACCTGTGGATCAGTATTTTGCCGTGGAGAGCTGGATTGCAGAAGTGCTTAGGCCCAAGCAGTAATGGTATTGGGAGTAGTGTTCATAGTATTTGACATTAGTAGTGATGTTTGTCATCATGAAACTGTTGGACTAAATGGATAGATCAGGTGTACCGTGCACACTTACTTGGAGGAGGATAGAATCCACACGCTCTAGGAAATAGAATTCCATGAACAGTGTTTCCCCCAAAGAGAGCAATTAGTTCACCACGGAGGCTAACAATTGAGCAACAAGGCCATAAAATCCCATCCACAAGGAGGGATTCGTGAGAGCAAGTGGAGAGGCTTTTTCAGGGGTGACCATTCTTAGTTCCCAATCCTAGAACTTCTGTCAGCTCTTATCTTATCCCTCCTGTCTTAGGACAGTGTTTTTTTGTTTAGGAGAGCAAGGCCTATTGTCGGGTTGAAGATGCTTGTAAAGCTGACAATACCCGCAGTGCAGGGACCCAAGTTAGCTTAAAAGGTCATTGGTAAGTTAGGACCCTCCTCCCCATCCTTACCTAGTGAAGGGAGGAAGCGTATGAAAAATTGCATATGATTTTTTAGGGGGGACTGTCGAATTGATGATTTAGGAAAAAACATTGAAATCATTTCTCTCATCATATCTTTATCAAGTTAACCTGGTATTGTGTTCTTACTGCTCTGTATAGCCTTTATTGCATATAATATTCTGAAGGTCACAGCTTTCCTTTGAAACAGAATGCATAACCTGCTTACAGCAAGAGAATCAAGGCCTCCCTCATCCCTCGGATGATACAGAAGAAAGTTCGGGAATGTGTCTAATGCTAATGAAGAAAAACTACAAATCCTCTTTTAGAAATAACGAGTGAAGAGTATACCCAAGATGCTAACCCCGTGCGAAGAACAAGAATATAGAGAAAAACTACAATTATCAAAAAATACGCCTTCAGGCTAAAATATAACCTTTATTGAAAAATGCTAATAAAAAGGACCGAGCAAGTCCCTAAAAACCCCTAAGAACTATACAGCCTTGGGAAAAGTGGGGATACCGCCCTGAAGAAGGGCGACCCCACTAACGAACCTAATCCTACCAAGCCCTAGAAAACCCTAATCTAGCCCCAAACATATAACAATACATCCCTAAGGGACAAAAGACCATTCTAGAGAGTAAGAAAAACTACAATACAAAACATAAACAATAAAGGTGCGACCAGTGATAGAAAACTATATAAAAAAAGCCACAAAAAATGGAAAACAAAATATATTTATGTAAGAGGGATTGCTGAGATAAATGCGCACATAATATATGCCTATAAAAAAGCCGAAATTACTATGAATTTAGAATTCACATCATGAATAGATTATACAATCATTAGTATACGTTCGCGATGTGTTTCCCCCCTGCGATGATGAATCTGGTTCATCAGGGGAACAACAGAAATATTCCGCAAAATATTCAGAACTATGGCGTCCCCAAAGTAACTCGCAGATAGACAATGATGCTGCCTGATGTCCAGTGCTAAAGTCCGTGATATTGGGTATGATACCTGGTGTAGGGTAGGCAAAAACTAGAATAGCAACAAGCTTATTTAAATAATATTAGGAATTATTACTCACCTGATGAAGACGCACATGTGTAAAGACAGCATCCCAAACAAAGCATTGCGCCGGCGCCAGATACAACCCGCGCATGCGTGGGTGAATAGCACATAAAAGAACTACAAAGATGGCGTTGGCATCCCGAGGACTGAACTGCGCATGCGTGGAAAAACTGCGGCATCGCGTGCCGAGTGATCAAATTCCTCGATTAAGTTGCTGATCAATTTATGGAAAAAAATATAATGCCTGAGAGAAAGACAAAAGAAACTTAATACTAACAGGACTCATAACAATAACTAGCACTACCTAGCTTTATACATGAAAATTGTGAAATAATAGAATGTACACTGGTGCTATACCACAGATGTCTGATGCCTATAATAACACAAACGATCCCTGTTGGATACAATGGACAAAGGAAAGCTCAAATCTGCTATTGAAAAGATGAATAAATGGATACATTAATAAAGAATAAACAATTAAAGATGAGAGAATAAATAAAAAATTATAATGAAGAAAAATATATAGTACACGACAGAACTCAACTAAATAAATGGTGTAAAGCTAAGAGAATCATTAATGCCAAATGGATGTAAAGTTTTGAGGCGAAAAATCCAGTTTGCCTCACGCTGTAAAACTTTTTTATCAAAATCCCCTTTGCGTACTGATGGAGTTACTACTTCAATTATAGAAAAAGTCAAGGCAAAAGGGTTCTCGGAATGTATCAAATTTCATGTTGTGTTTACCAATAGAGGTGAGTCACTTTATTTCGGATATCTCCCACATGTTCCAATATTCGACGTCTGAATTCACGTATCGTTTTCCCCACATACATGAGGGGACAGTCGCAAGAGACCTGGCAGACTACGCCTCTAGTTTTACAATTTGTGTAACTGTAAGATTTAAACTCCCTTCCAGTATGGAGCAGTTCAGTCATTGTTGGATACTAGGAGCAATTTTCTTTGTGATCATGGAAATTTTGTCCTAAAACTTCTTCATTTTGTTATCACTCATGATTTATTTTTATTCAATGGTCGTCATTACCAACAGCTCAGGGGGACGGCTATGGGGAGCCCCTGTGCTCCCTCATATGCAATCTATTCCTGGGCTGGTGGGAGAATACCATTTTTTTTTGGAACAATACCAAGATCTATCAGAGAACATTTTATTTTGGGGACGTTACATCGATGACATTGTCATCCTACTGTTCAGTGTTACCGATGATTTATTCGATGAATTTGTTGATAGGTTGAATACCAACTTGATAGGCTTAAAATTTACTTCTACTATCCAGGCCTCTGAGCTGGTCTTCCTGGATATTATCATCAAGACTGTCTTATACAGAAAACCTACGGCTGGTAACAGTCTCCTGAGATGGGATAGCGCACATCCGCTCCCCCTACGCCCGATGGATACCAGAAAAGGTCAGTACATCAGAGCAAGGCGTAATTGTTCCTCTTCAACCTCCTTTAAGAAGGAGGCAGATGTACTTAGAAGTAGGTTCACTGAACGCGGCTATCCTCAAAAAATTCTTAAGGAAGCCTATGATTGGGCCCGGGGTGCCGATCGTTCTTCTTTGTTACAATCACAAAAGAGCCCACAGAATATATAATAAATTTGATAATCAACGGTACTTTACGATAAATCATCATAGCAAGTGACAAGATCATTAAAAACTTTTGGCCTCTGTTGCAACAGGACTCTGATTTATCGGATTTCATTGAGTCATATCCTCAGATCTCTTTTTGACGGGGCAAAAATATTGGAGACCTTTTGGTTCATAGTCACTATGTCCCTCGGAAACCTGAGAGATCATGGCTGCGCAGTGACGTTATGGGGACTTATAGATGTGGTGGATGCAAAGCTTGCTAATTCATTTCAGTCTCAAAAGGAGACAAAAACCTCCATACTGGTAGGAGTTAAATCATACGTTTACACAATTGTAAAACTAGAGGCTAAGTCTGCCCAGCCTCTTTCGACTGTCCGTCTGTATGTTTGGAAAACGATAGTGAATTCAGATTCGAAAATTGGAACATGTGAGGAAGATCGCTAAGTAACCGTGACACCCCTCTGGCACAACACATGAATTTTATACATTCCGAGAACCCTTTTGCCTTGACTTTTTCTATAATTGAAGTAGTAACTTCACAGACGCAAAGGGTATTTATGATAAAAAAAAAGGTATTATAGTTGTGGAGGCAAACTGGAATTTTCACCTCAAAACTTTACAACCATTTGGCATTAATGATTCTCTTAGCTTTACATCATTTATTTAGTTGAGTTTGTCTGTACTATATATTTTTCTTCATTATAATTTTTTATTTATTCTCTCATCTTTAATTGTTTATTCTTTATTAATGTATCCATTTATTCATCTTTTCAATAGCAGATTTAAGCTTTCCTTTGTCCATTGTATAACCCCACCCACCCCCAACAGGGATCGTTTGTGTTATTATAGGCATCAGACATCTGTGGTATAGCACCAGTGTACATTCTATTATTTCACAATTTTCCTTATAACAGCTAGAGAGCTAGTATATTGTAATGAAGTCCTGTTAGTATAAAGTTATTTTAAATCTTTCTCCATGCATATTTTTTTTTCCCATAAATTGATCATTTTATCGCAAATTGACCCCCCGGAAACGAAAGCGGGGTTTTTTTCCTTTCTGCCCATTCAGCCCCTGGGGGAACCCCAACCCCCACCCTTTGAAAGTTTTTTTATGTCCCAAATTCCCCAAGGGGGGGGGGGGGGGGGGCGCAAAGGCCCGCCAAGTGTGGGGGGGGGGGTTTTTCGATGGACATCAGGGAGCATCATTGTCTAAACTCGAGTTACTTTAAGGGAAAGTAAGTTTTTTATATTTTTCGATATCTCGTTTTCCTGATTTAACCCGTTTTTTAGTACGCTGGAAACGGGGGCGGGAAAGTATAGGGAAAGTATACTAATGAATGTATAACTATTTTATGGGTGTGAAATTTTTAAAAACAAAGTAATTTCAAACCCTTTTATACATATATTAAAGTTCTCATTTATCTCAGCATCCCTCTTACATTCTTATACTTTTGTTTTCCTTTTTTGTGGCTTTTTTATATAGTTTTCTAACACTGGGTCGCACCTTTATTGTTTATGTTTTGTATTGTTGTAGTTTTTCTTACTCTCTAGCGTGGTTTTTGTCCTTTAGGGATGTATTGTTATATGTTTTGGATAGATTAGGGTTTTCTAGGTTTTTAGGGACTTGCTCGGTCCTTTTTATTAGCATTTTTCAATAAAGGTTATATTTTAGCCTGAAGGCGTATTTTTTGATAATTGTAGTTTTTCTCTATATTCTTGTTTACGCCGGGCGTTAGCATCTTAGGTGTACTCTTAACTCGTTATTTCTAAAAGAGGATTTGTAGTTTATCTTCATTAGCATTAGACACATTCCCGAACTTTCCTCTGTATCATCCGAGGGATGAGGGAGGCCTTGATTCTCTTGCTGTAAGCAGGCAATGCATCTGTTTCAAAGAAAGCTGTGTAGAAAATATATGCAATAAAGGCTAATACAGAGCAGTTAGAACACAATACCTAGTGAACTTGCTAAAGATATGATGATAGAACTGATTTCAATGTTTTTTCCCTAAATCATCAACTTGACAGTCCCCCCTAAAAACATCAGAATCTGTTCGATCCGCTTCCTCCCTGTCACTAGGTAAGGATGGGGAGAGGGGTCCCTAACTGTCCCTATGACTTTTAAGCTAACTTGGGTCCCTGCCTGCGGGTGTTGGTCAGCTTTAACGAGCTACTCTCAACCCCGACAAATAGCCTAGCTCTCTAAACAAAAACACCTGTCCTAAGATAGGAGGGATAAGAGCTGACAGAAGTTCTAGGGTCTGGGAAACTAAGAATGGTCACCCCTGAAAAAGCCTCACACCTTGCTCTCACAATCCCTCCTTGTGGGTGTGATTTTATGGCCTGTTGGTCAATTTGTAGCCCTCCGTGTGAACTATTGTTCTCATTGGGGGAACACTGGTTATTGAATTCTCTTACATAGAGGGTGAACTATCCTCCTCCAAGTAAGCGAGCACCGGTACTGCCTGATCTATCCCTTTAGACAACAGTTTCCTGATGCAAGGAATGACACACATCACTACTAATGTCAAAACTAAGAACACTACTCCCAATACCATTACTGCTTGGGCTAACCACCTCTGCCATCCACTCATCCAGGCAAAATACTGATCCCACAGGTCCTTAATTCCCGAGTTCCTTTTCATCTCCTGAGAAAGATCATCCAACCTTTTAATGGATAAGGTCACCTTCCCGTTTTTTTCCTGTTTTCCCTTAGGGATGTACGACAACAAAACGTCATGGATCATCCTGCAAACGCCCCCCTTTTTCTCCCTAGAACCTTTGCCGGGGAGTCATTCTTTTTTGGGGGAAAGCCATGTTTTGGGAGGTTGGCCCAACTTTTTTCCGGCTGGGCCCCTTTTAGGGGCATCCCGAGGGGGTCCATAAGGGAACCCTTTGGGGTTATATTAATATAGAAAAACCATTCCATTTTTCTTTTTTAAATTTTTATTTTGGGGTATAAATTTGACTAAAAACCCTGCCTTTAGCTGTTTCCCTAGCTTTAAATTCATCGGGCACCCCTCGGGGGGTTGTCCTGGGGCCACCCCAAATAATACATGTGGGTCATAACTCCCTTTTGGGGCCTGGGGGCCCCCGGATATCCAAAGTCTTTTGTGGGGGTTTGGGCCCATCTCCCCCTCTCCCTTTTCTTAAAAGTGGGCAATAAGTTTTAAAAAAAAAAAAAAGGGGAATTGTCGGGGGGAAAAAAAAAAAAAGGGTTTTTAATGCCGGGGGGAAGCCCTAACCCTGAGGATCCCAGCCCACGGGCCCTTTCCTACTTAACGTGCCCCCTTTAGGGGGAGAGGGCAACTGGGCGACATTTCCCTTTGCGCTGCTAAAGTGCTGGGGCCGCCCAGAAGCAAGAATACCCAAAAACAGGTCAATATAAAATTAGGAACGCCAAACCCACAAATAAAACCCAAAAAAAAAAAAAAAAAGAGGAAATAAACGTAAAAAAACCGAGGTCAAAAGCCAAAGGGAACCCAAAGGGAAACAAAATTGGGAGACAACCGGGGGTCAGGGGGAACAAGCCGAGGTAAAAGGAAACACAATAAGCAAAACACCAAATAAACCGAACAAGTAAAAAAAGGGGTACCCGGGGGAATATAAACGGGCGCAGAAACTCAGCCTTCGGGGAGTTTAAAGGGAAATTCCTGGAAAACCCGCCCCTGCATTAATTGGGGGCGTCCTCCGGGTCCTCCCTTTGGGCTGGGCGATACTTCCCCCTTCAGGAGGGGCTGTGCCCCTGCCCCTCACAAGCTTTCAGCACAAGTGTATCCCGGGGAGGGAGCGCCCATCACTGTTTCAAGCCCTTAATCCCTGCAGCCTGAGCACAGCAAAACCCCTTGACGGGCATTATAGCCTTGCTAGGGCACTTTCCCCTCCCCATTTTTGCCTTGAGCTGGAACGAATTTCATTTTCCAGTAAGATAAAAAAGACATCACTATATTTTGGGAAACCTGGTTATGAGTTTTTTGGGTTGTTTTTTTGGGAGCATCCCCAAATGGTACCACATTATCCGGGGTTTTAATACCCCAAGTCTCTCCCGCCTCCCTTAATAAAAAAAACCCGGGTGTAATTCCCGGGATATTTTTAAATTTCTGAGCTTGAATAGGTCCCCCGGGTGTTATCAAAGGGGTTTGCTTTACCTTCCACCCTACAGGTAGTTGATTTATTGGGGGAACAAACTGAAAGAAATTTTTCTGAGGCTGGGTCTAAGTAAAAGGGGAACGGGCCCCAAGATTTTTTGGGGGGGCACTGGAAACATACATACAATTAGTTTACTGTGTTGGGAAACCGGGAAAAACTTCATCTTTTTCCAGCCAGAAATTCATATCATTTATCCAGTTTTCTATTGAAAAAAAGTCCACTAATTTTTGGGGGGGTTTTTGAAAGGGGGTTTACATTTTTTTTATCCCCTTTTGTGCCTGAATTTCTCACCATCTTTGCATTTCCCTATAAACGGGGTCTTTTTTTTCCCCTCTATTTTTGGGGAGCCCTACCATGTCATTTAATGTTAAATTTTGATGGGAACCCTTCCATCACCTCCACCTAAGTACCCAGGACATAAACCCCCTGCATTTTTTTTGGGCCCTAGGATTTTTTGGGTTTTTAAAACAAATTTGGTTCCCTTACCATCTACCCCTTGTTTTTTAAAAACAAAGTCATTCTAGCAAGTTCTACCCAATTTTTGTCTTTTTTTTCCCCCTTGAGGTTTCAGGTCTAAAAAACCCCCCAGTCGTTTCCGGTGTTCCATTTTAAACTGCCCCCCGGGAATCACTTTTAAATTACCCCCAAAAAAGTCACCCGGTCCCCACATATGATTGGGGTTCCCCCCCCTGGCAAAATGTAGTCAGTAGATTTTGGGTTTTACCCCGAGTCGGTTCAGAAGGGGTTTTCATCGGTTAAGGGGTCCACACTGGGAATATCGAAAATTTCTTTTTAAAGGGGTTTGCAAATTTTGATTACTGGAGGAATTAAAACCAAAAAAAGGTGATCACCCCTTTCTTTTTTGGGTGTTTTGCTCCCCCTTCTTGTGCTACTACACAAAACCCTTTAAAATACAGATGTAGGAAAAAGGATAAAGTGGGGATTAAAGTTTACCATTTGGGCCAACGTCACCCCTCCAAAAATTTTTTTAAAAGCACGCACCCACGGGGGCCCTTTCCTTCAATTTTAAATTGGGAGGTTGGGGGACCCCGGAAAACCCTTTGGTATGGGTCTTCAAATCTGGCCCCAGAGAACTTCAAAACGATTTTTTTCCCACCCAAACAAATTCCCCCCAGGAGTACCTGGGGTTTGTTTTGGGGAAAGAGTCAAAATCTGGAATTGAGGAAAACCGGTAGCATGGATTATTTTTCCAAATTAATTAAACACAGATTTAAAAAACCCAATTTTAAAAAGGCTATCATTCCCTGCCCCTCAACCCCCTGTGGATGTCCCCCCCTAAATCGGGGCGGCCTGAAATAATATTCGTAAGGAGTGAGACCAGTGGCTGCCTAGGGGTTTTTTCTGCCCCAAAAAAATAATTTAAAATGGCTAGGACCCTGGGGCCCCGGGGAAAAATTGTTTTTTTTTGTTAGTTTTCAGAATTTTGTTCTTCACGGGGGGCTTTCATTTTTTCCACTTTTAAAACTGGATTGGGATGGTAGGGAGTGTGAAAGGCCCAAGGCCCGCCCCTACAATTTTCCAAAATGTCCCCGGGTTTTACTTCTGCAAAGAAAGGCAGGTCCTTTTTTCAGATTCAATAACCTTGGGGATCCCAAACCCTGCATACTAATTCAGTCAATAGTTCCTTCACGGTGTTTCGGCAGTCCCATTTTGTAACGGGAGAAAGGCTTCAGGCATCCTGAGAACACCAACAACAAACAAGAAAAATATTTTGTATTTTTCCCCCTTTTTTGGGGAAATTTCCCAATGGGGTTTCAATTGGATTCGTAAAAAGGGAAATAAAAGGGTTTTAGCCAAATGCTTCTTTGGTGTTGGCACCCACCCTCCGGGGTTTACAAGTATTGCAAAAATTTCACCAACTTTCTGCATAGTTTAACTTGCTGTGGTGGAATTTCCCCGAGGGGCTATTAATTTCTTGTTGATTAAAAGAAATCATCGGGGTTATTTTCCCTTTTGGGGGTAGAAACCATAAACCCACAGTTTGAACTTGCTCTTCGAAACAAATTTTAAAAGCCCTTTGCCCAGAATCCACCCTTGGGTGTATCAACTGCTCCCAATTCCTCCCAACTTTTCCTTTTCCTTTGGTTTATTTGATTTTGAAATTTCTCCACGGGTTTAACCCCACCTTGATTCATTTCCCAAAAATTGCCCCTTGGCTCTTCTCTTCTCTCTTTTCTTTCTTTTTAAACATTTTTCCCTTTCCTTCTTTCTTCTCCCTTTCTCCTTCATTTTTCCCCCTTTTTCCCTTCTTTCCCTTCTCATCTTCTTCTTTATTCTTGTTTTTTCCTTTTCTCTGTTTCGGGTCAGCACATATAAAAGCCACCCCCCTTTTTCCCCCTCCCCAAAATCTGGGGAAGGGGAGCTGGGGGGTTTTTTGTAGCCAAGTCTGCTCGTATTTGGGCCCTTCTGCTTCCGCTTTTCTCTATTCTTCCATGGGCTTTGGGTCTTAAAAAATGCCCAACTTGACCCTGGCAATTGGAGATTTTTACAAACCCCTAAAACGGTTTCCCTTGATTCTTGAGGGGGGCTTTCCCAAAGCTGTTTTAAAAACCTTGGGGGGGCCAAACCCCTTCAGGCCAAAGTCATAGCAAACTCCCACACGTGGGCTGATTCGGTATAAAATTTAACACAAGAAAAGTTTCCTTTGGAAATACATTGGGCCAGTTTAAAGGGGATCAAATAAAAAAATCTCCCAACCAAAAATAGGCAATGTCCCACTCAATTACATAGAAACCCCAAAAAACCAAAAAAAGGACTTGACACCCAAAAAAATTAAAAATATAAATTTTTTTTTTTTAGAAAAATTTAAAAATTTAAACGCCCCCAAATTTAGTAACAACAACAGAAAGGGGCCCAGACAGCAAAATAAACCCCTAGAAAGGGAAAACAAAGTACAAAAAACTAAAAATAGTAAGTATCTTTCAAAATCACATATGAAAAAATTCCATACTAAGAAAGGGATATCAAAGAAAAAAATTGTACACAACAAATTTAGATTAAATTTAAAAAACCCAAATAAAAATTTCAAAGAGTTTTAATTACCCATAGTAGTGTATTCTGTGATAACCTTTTTCCCTGCACCCCAACGCGCGTTTTTTAACCTCTGCTTCATCAAGGGGGGTCCGGGGTATTGTTCCAGTCCTTCCTTCAGCGAGCTTACAAGCTTCTGTTACAGCCCCGATTTTACTTTTTTGGGGGGACAATTTTTGAAGGTAAAGATACAGCCTTTCAAAATTTCTTTCACGGTAACCACAGCAAATACTTAGGGGAAACGTCCTTGATAAATTTCATATCTAGATCCATCCGTGTAAAAGACATGCCTTTGGGCCTCTCCAAAATTGCATGCAGAGGGCAGTAGGGAAAATGGGAGTTTTCAGCCCCCATTGTTTAAGGCATTCCCGAAAAGGGTTCAACTACGGGAGTCTGGTCTTCACGTGGTAGACTGATTTCATCTTTATCTTCCCGAAACCAGGATCCGAGTCAAGGCCCAAAAATTTTTTAGGGAAAATAAAATTAAATTTTAGAATTTTCTTTTCTCCCCCTACCTTTTCCAATTAAATGTCTTTCCCTCCGAATTAAAATTTTTATTAAAGCTGTAGACAGCATGAGAAAATACACACCACCAAAACCCCCCGGGTTTGGGGCATAAAACTGAAATTTTAAACCCCAAAGAATTTCCCGTCCCAATAAAACCCTTTTTTAATTTACATGATTTTTCCCATCACTATATGGAAATGGGTTTAAATTTGGGGGGTCCCCTAAGAACAGGTTATAATTTGCAAACTATTTTTTTTTGGCATTAACTGATAAGGGCACATTTTTCCAACTCTTCTCTTATCATTCCGAGGGAGGAGGGGCCTTGATTTTCTTTGCAGTAAAACAGGCAAATCAAAAAAACTGTTTTTCAAAGAAAGCTGTGTATAAAAAAATCCCGCAATAAAGAAAAAATAAAAACAAAATTTGAATCCCCCAATACCCTTTTGAACTTAGCTTTAAAAATATGATGATAGAATGATTTCAAAAGTTTTTTTTCCTTTTAAAAATGCGCAAAATACAAGAAGTCACAAAATTTCCCCGGGGTACAAACAGAAAATCTCTTTTTGACCACAATGAAAAATAAATACCAAAAAAAAGAGGAAATTTTTTTTAAAAAATTAACCTTTAAATAATATTCAAAAAGATAAAAAAAAAATTTTATATCTAAAACCAACTGTCTCTCAAAAAACCCGTCCAAAAAAAGGGCAGACAGACACAGGGCAAAAGGGCCAATCAGGGAAATGGGAAACCCTTTCCAAACCCCATCCAAAAAAATATACAGGGGATTTTGCCCCGATCCCGGGCGTTCCTGTACGGAAAACCCAATTTTAAAGGTTCCCTAACAATCACTATGGTCCCGGGCCCAACATACTTTTTACCTTTCGATTGGGCCCCAAAATGGACACTACCGATACTTCCCGGGGGCAGGTTTTTGGAAAAAAGATAAAATAAGGAAACCAAAAGGTAAAAGGGAAAAAAAAATTAAACTAAAAACAAGACTAGGGCCCCAAAATAGAGTAGAAATACACCTTAAAACTACTCTCCATCAATAGAAAACACGATGTAATAGAAGTCCAATAACATAACTTTTAAATTTAAAAATGATTTTTTGGGGCTGTGCCCGATAAACAGATTTAAAGCAAATTAATTCCTTTTCCAATTTTAAAAAAAGCGTTGGGTTTTTTTTAGACAATTCTGTAACACGATTTTTGCCCCCATGCCCAAACCCGGCCCTTTGGGTCTGCTTCATTGCAGTGCCCAAAAATTTCTATCAATTTTAAAAGGGACTGTTTTAAAATTCATCTAGTTCAAAAAAGGGTGTTTGGGAAAACATCTGCAATAAAGGGGAAATAAAGAGGCCTCCCCTTTTTATTTTTCCTTCCCCCGCCCCCCTTTTACAGGCTGTTAATTTTAAAAGTCAGCTTGCAGGGGTGTGTTTTTTTTTTATTTTTTTTCCCCTGGGAAAAAGGGGGTCGGGGTTTACCCAGGCTTGGAAAGGGTGAAATTTTGGCCTTTTTAGAAAGGGAAAATAGATTTGGACCAAACCGACCTTTTAGATCAGTTGTAAGGCCGTGGGTGGCTTAAGTATTTTTTTATCAAAAAGTGGGGGAACTTAGAATCCCCAAAATTTTTTTTCATGTTTTAATAGAATCCTTTAAAACCCTTTTTTAGGGGATTTTCCCCTGTAAGTGTTTCCCTTTTACAGTGCTTTTTTTACCCGGTAAGGTGTGCGTGTTTTATATTTCATTTTGGGCCCCAAAACCCCCCGGTGGCCCCCAGGTTCACAGGGTTTTTTTTTCCCGAAAAAGTTTTTTTGTTCAGAACAAAAACAATTTTATTTTTGCCATATAATGCTTTTTTAAATTTTTAAAAAGGAAGGGAAAGGGGGGCCCCCCATTTTGGTTTTTTTGAACACCGCCCACTTTTTTTACAGCTGGTTTTATAACTGCAGGGTTGCAGGGGTTTTGGAAATGTTTTTTTTTTATTTACCCCTCTTGTAATGGTGGTCGGGTTTACCCAGTTAGAAGGCCCCCAATTTGCCCTTTTTGAGAGGTAAAAATAGAGTAAAAAAACCACCCGGGACTTTAGGGTCACGTGTAAGTTTCGTGTGCTTAAGCCCTTTTTTATTACAAAACGTGTGAACAAAACTCATAAATTTTTTTTTCATGTTTTTATTTGCTACAAAGAATTTTTCCCCCACAATTAAAAACAAACCAAATCTCCTTTTTGACCACATTTGTTTCCCCCCCTTTCCCGTCTGCCGGGGTTTTTTTTAGGGGTTTTTGAAGACAGTTGGGTTTTGTATATAATATTTTTTTTAACCCTTGAAAATTTTGTAAATTTAAATTTTTTAAAAGAAATCCTTTCCCTCTTTTTTGGTTTTTAAAAATTTTTTCCCTAAATAACTTTACAAAAACTTCCCCGAAAAACCCCCCAAGGGGGAAAAAAAAGGGGATTTTTTAAAAAACTAAAAACGGGGTTCACCCAAGGGGGAAATTTTCCCCGCTGCCTATAGCAATACCCAAAATTTTTTCAACCTATTGGAAAAACAGAAACAGCTTTAAAAATCAACCCCCTAACAAATTTTTTTTCCCCTTTAAACCGGCATGGTCAAATTTTTTTTCAAATTGACCGAAAAATGAGGGATCCAAAAAAAACCCGGCAGTTAAAAAAAAAACCACACATGATATCCCGCAGCAGGGATCGAAGCAATTTCTAAAACACAGGATCAGGAAAAAACAGGGCACACCCTTTTAAATTATTTTTTTGGAAAAACCTTCTTTTTTAATGAAAATTAACTTTTTGGAAGCTTCTTTAAAAAGGGGACCCACACGGAGGGAAACCCCCTTTGGGAGGGTTTTGGGGAAAGGTTTTATTTTGCAGTTTGCCGGGAAAAAAAACAAAACACAATTTAGAGATTGTTCCTCGCTTTCTTTGGGGTACCCCAAAAAGGGGTTGGTGGGTTTGACTGAAACAAAATTGCCAAAGGTCCCAAAGTCCTGGGGGTCCGTGGTGGGTACGCATGAAAACCCGTAAGTACTAATCTCCTCAGCAACAGTTCCCAAATTTTTTTAGTAGGATGGGAAAAGATTTGGGCCGGGACAACCTCAAAAAAAATATTTGATTTTAATCTTGTCAGCAAAAAATTACAAAAAAAAGAAAAAAAAGGTTCTTAAAATACCCAAATTTGGGTTTAAATGGTTTTAAAAGGGCCCCCTTGCCAAAATTCAAGCAACCCCCTTAAAGGGGTCCCTATACCCCACCTTTTCATCTGCTTTGGGGGGAGCTCAAAGGTAAGCTATATCCCAAACCTTTTTTCTTTTTTTTTTGGGTGTTGGTGGGGTGTGGGGGCCCCTTGCTGATGTTTTGGGGCTATGGGTTTTGGGTGTGCGCCCGGGCCCCGGGGGCTAGGCCCTAGCAGCAATGGTGCTTGGGGACCACTGGGTTTTTTGGCCCCCTTTCTGGCGTGGTTAAGGATTCAGCGGTGGGCCCCATGCATTTTGGGGTGTATCCATTTGTGTAGGGGCCCCCCTTTAAAAGAAGGTTCCCAACCCTGAAAATGGCCAAAATAAAGGGTTTTTTTTGTTTGATTCCCCAAAATATACTAAGCCCCCCTGTTCATTTTTTGTAAAAATTTTGCGAAAAAGCATTTTTGTCAACATAATTGCGCCGGAAAAATGTGCGGCCAAATTTTTTCTCCCTTCCCGCGTTGAGTTAATTTTATTTACTTAAAAACAGGGAAAGGTTTCCCCACCTTTTTGTTTTTTTACATGTCTGAACCCGGGTTTAAAGGGGGCTTCTTGTCTCCACAAACCCCGTCCCCTCTGCAGAATCAACCTCAGAATGGGAAAAATTAAAACCCTTAAACCACCAAGGGGGTTTTGGGTGAGGTGGCACAGAATTTGGAAACCTCTAATAATTACATAACCCAAGGATAGCAACAAAAATATCCTTGTAAATCTAAGATCATCATAAAGAGTTAGCAACTCATCACCTAATGATCACCGTAACCCTGGCACAGTGTCGGACTGGGGGGGTCTGGGGCCCACAGGGGAATTGATCTTGGGGGGCCCACCCTACTGTACGTAAAAATATTACCGGCCTCTCGGACATAAATGCGGCCATTTTACCACATAATAGCGTGTACAAAACAGAACTGTATTGTGTAGTACTATACCAAGGGAGTCACACATTTGTCAGTCTAATATATCACGGACACAGGGCTAAGTAGATCCATCCATATGCCCCTCCACCCACATACAATATCCCCCTCCGCCTACATACAATATCCCCCTCCAATAGTCCACATACAATATCGCCTCCATTTTTTCCCTTGGTCACGCACCTCCCCACCTTCTAAAAATAAACACCACAAGAAAGTAGAAGTGTAACTTCTATCACAGGGTCAGGTGTTCCCTCACTTTTATTATCAGGGACACATGTACGCTGCCACTATACTAAAGCCAATATAACCTACAACACCTCCATATAGAGACCACATAGAGGTCAGAAAACCATCTCGGGTATAACCTACAACACCACCAATAGAGATCACATAGAGGTCAGACACCAGCTCAGGTATAACCTACAACACCGCCATATAGAGACCACATAGAGGTCAGAAACCCGCACAGGTATAACTTACAACACTGCCATATAGAGACCACATAGAGGTCAGACACCAGCTCAGGTATAAACCAACAACCCCCGCCATAAAGAGACCACACAGGTTCAACATCAGCTCAGGTATAACCTACAACACCGCCATATAGAGACCACATATAGGTCCAGACACCAGCTCAGGAAAAACCCTACAACACCTCCATATAGAGACCACACAGAGACGTCAGACACCAGCTCAGGTATAACCTACAACACCACCATATAGAGACCACATAGAGGTCAGACACCAGCTCAGGTCACATCACATTACAGTGAATACAGCACTGATCCAATATAGAAGTAACATAACCCCTGACATCAGGGACTCACCGGAGACGTCTTAACTGATGAGTTGTTCTCTTCTCTTTTTATGGAGTCGTTCTTATTCTCTTTTCTTCTGCTTCCGTTCCACACCCCCAAATGATGACTTGTCCCGGCCCACAACTCATCCCGCAGAAATTACACACAAATATCTTAGAATCCTCAATTTTCCAGCACCTCTTTACCCATTCCCACCTCCTGTACAAACTGCCCAGGGGTGGAAGAGCGGGTACAAGCCCTAACTTAGAGGCCTAGTATCCTGAGGGGTTGGAGGGTGGGGAAAAGACTAACCTCCTGGAGATAATGCAGGAGTATACAGACAGTTAGGGACTCCCTTTAGATAGTATAAAGGCAGTTAGGGCCTCCTTTAGGTAGTAAACAGGGAGTTAGGGGCTCTTTTTGGGGGTATACAGGCTGTTTGGGGTCTCTTTTAGGTAGTATACAGGTAGTTAGGGGCCTCCTTTAGCTAGGGTGCAGTAAGTCAGCCCCCCCCCTTTAGCTAGTGTGTAGGTAGTCAGGGCCCCCTTTAGCTAGTGTGTAGGTAGTCAGGGCCCCCTTTAGTATTTAGGTAGTCAGGGCCCCCTTTAGGTAATCAGGGCGCCCTTTAGCTAGTCAGGGCCCCTTTAGGTAATCAGGGCCCCCTTTAGGTAATCAGGGCCCCCTAGGTAGTCAGGGCTGACACCGTGCAGCCCCGGGAGTCGGGGACATTAGTTCCCGGCTACCGGGCCCGGTCTCTGAGTGCTCGGGGCGCAGGGCCCGAGCGTTCAGGGACCGGATGCGAGGACGGGCCCCGGGGAGCAGCGGTCCTGCCTCTAGGGCCCACAGCAGCCCAGTCCGAGCCTGCCCTGGCATCATGGAAATGTGTAAGTAATAATGACTTCATAATGATCTCATATCATTGAGGATTATAGCGATAGAGGGGGACATGTATGAAAACTGTCTTGGTCTAAGACTTTTCTTGTTGTCCATAGCAACCAATCAGGGTTCCCCTTTCATTCACTTAGAGCACTATATGAAATGAAATGGGAACTTAGACCAAGTCTTAGCCCAAGACATGTCCCCCAGAATCTTTAAATGCTAGAGAAAGAAAGGGACAGAGGGTTGGGGTGAGAGACTGGAGATGATGCCCATATCTGAATATGAGATGACGTGGTTATGTTTTAACGTGTTATACAATGGAGAAGTAATGGAAGAAAAAAAACAACACATTGGGTACTGAGGGCTTCCACAGATAGGGTTCAATTTATTGTATTTTTGAATTGATCAACAACTTTTGCCTACTCTTTCTTATGAATGTAATTGTTTTGTATCAACATGTCGATATGTTTAAAAAAAAGATTGTTAGAAAAAAATATAAACAGAAATTAAATTTAACAAAGAAACAAATAACGCAGGCCCCCCACCCATATTTTCCTTAAAAAGCCAAGGTAATAATAATGAAAGTGCAGCACTGACTGGTATCACAGATGAGATGGTTCCATGGATGCTGGTCCCTTCCACCCTTAAAATACTGGACTGCAGGCCACCTACCAAAGCAGACCATCTAACAAGTTACCCCACCTCTCCCAGTATACCAATGAGTTGAGTACTGGAAAAACACAGCTGGTGGACACCGAGCCCAAGCAATGGGACATGTCTGTAGGATGGCCACTAATTTCTTCACTCGGAAGAAAATGAAAAAAAAAACAAAAATACACAAAAGAAGAAAATAAAGTTAATTTAATAAAACCCTCCCAAAAACAGCCTTGCTGTCAGACGTAGTCCCAGGGAATACATTCATAGTACAAAAGGGAAACCTGTAAAAAAGTAAAAACAGAACTGTTAAATATGGGCATTTCTCAGCTTTACCGGGACAATGAATAGGCCTATTCAGGGGCCTGGAAAAGCTGGGTGACATCCCCACAGAAGGCACCAGAAAAGCTAGATGCATGCTATGGGAGATAAAAAAAACTTGGCAAGCCTTTATTAAGTCTCTGATTGCAGTGACTACCAAGGTTAGAGTCCTCGGTGACTCATTCACTGCAGCTTTTTACTTTTTTTGTTGGGAGAGGATTATTCATTTGGTGTGTCTGTTTTATGGTGCTGAGCGACTTCAGGTCATGTCTCTGCCACTGAATGATTTACAGCAGGAGGACCAGTAAAATATATGCCACCGTAGGTGCTGGTCACGGGGAGGGAAACTTCAAGTTGACTGGTCCAGCTTTGCTTCCTTGAGTGGAGTTCTTCATACAATTCCTTGAATTTGGAGGCTGCGTCGCCTCTCCCTTATACATTGTCTCATGGTCAGCACCCCACCCGCCACTCCCTTCCGAGGTTCTACTTTGGATGCCTTGGTTGGGTTATGAACTTCCATTTGAGACTCAGACACGCTAGTCCCTGAAGGGCTTCTCATCTATGAAGGCACAAGTGGAAAAGAGAAGAAAAACCTCCCACAACCTTCTCTACTAGTCGACAAGTTGTGGCTGTAAGTCAGAATACTATCGATCAGATCCCCAGCGACACCTGGGTCTGCTACTAGGGCATTCGAGTATTTCAGCGTTTCAACCCAGTGACCTATAAGATCCAGCTTTCGTATTACTATGCATGTTCCTGAACTGCTTTCCATGTCTCTCTGCTGAAACCTCTTGTCTGAACTGTTTTCTCTCAAAAGGTCATCTCTCCTTTTCCTGAAGTTGATTCCACAACTTCTTTGTGGTAAAGGATCTTGGCTATGAAGAACATCAGGAGGAGGCGCACTTTCTTATCGAATGGAAGGGGTCGGGTTTGAAGAAATTAAAAATAATTTGGTCGTGGGGACAGGGGACATCTTGAACTGTGAGTTGGTGCTGCATAATGGGAGGGAGGTACGTGTCTTTGAGCTGCCCTGCAACCCTTATGTCAGGTGCGGGCCATCGGTTGTTCTGCTGGCCAGGTACTCATCCAGCCGACGCTCCTGCTTCCACGCATCGTCTCTGTTGGCCAGTGAACGTGGTCAAACCATAGGGCGTGCATGCACCGGCTCTTGAGATTTCAAGGGCCAGCGACGGGTAAATTGGTTATTGACTGAGCGAGGAACCTATATAACTCGGGACAACCTCCCCTTAATTCCTGCCGGACCTTAAGTGCCTTAAGCCTGCCTGAGAAAGTGCTTCTTGAGTGGTTTGATTGCTAACGGTGTACCCTGTACCATTTGAACTATGTCCTCTACCACGGAACCTTTACCAACCTGTCTTGGACCTTCTTGCCCGTACCCGGACTATGATTCTGCCTGACAATACGGACCTGGTAGGATTCTGCCATAGCAAGCAACATGCCTTGTGGCGGTCTCTGGTGAATACAGGGACCTACTTAGATTCTGCTCCCTGGCGTGGCTTACAGCACTGCTTGCGGTGGAGGATCCACTACTCCAGCCATTACAGCTGGTATAGTCACATTCATTAAAGTGCTATTAGTAAATAACCCACCTTATCCTGAATGGTCATTCACTGTAATGAACAAACATAAATACATTTTTTTTGGGTCACATCACTTTCCCAATATATCGAATTACAATGTAGTCCAAAAGTCAAATTTGCCTCAAAAGGTGGCAATAAAAACCACAGCTCACTTCACAAAATAATGCTCTCACTTAGTTCCAATTATGGATAATACAGATTTATTGGTGTAAGAAAATGGACAATGTAAAACAATGAAAAAAAATTTACAGTGAGTTGCAAGTATCTTGCCCCTTGAACTGTCGCTAATTTTTATTGAAACAAACATCAACAAACTTACAATGTATTGTATTGTTGAATTTATGTGAAGAGCATCATAAAAGTACAAAGTAATTTTGAAGTCTAAGGAAAATGTACAAGCTTTTCAAGTTTTTGCAATAAAATAAAAATACTGAAAAGTGTAGTGTGCATAGTATTCAGACCCTGAGTCAATACTTTGTAGAACCACCTTTAGCTGTAATGACAGCAGCAATCTGTTGGGATATGTCTCTACTTGCTGGGACACACCTAGGGGCTCGAAATTTTTGCCAATTTTTTCTTTGCAAAATGCTTAGTCAGTCAGATTGGTTAGCGAGCATTTGTGAACGCAATTTTCAAGTTATTGTCATAGTTTTCTCAAATGGGGGATTTAGCGTCTGTACTTTGACTAAAACATTTAACACACATGAACATGCTTTGATTTAAAATTTTCCATTGTATTTTTGGCTGTAGTTTGGGGCGTATTCCGCGGGATTTTTCAGTCTAAAGTCTTTTGCAGTCTAAAAAAGTTTTCCTTTGGAATTGCCTGTATTTAGCTCCCCCCCTCCCCCTTAACCCATAAGCAGTTTCCCCAGTCCCGCTGAAGCAAAAACATCCCACAAGATGTGCCACCATCATGCTTCAAGCGGAGATGGTGTTTTTTTGTGTGATATGCAGTGTTGGATTTCCTCCACAAAAGGGGTTTTTGTCATTAGGCCAAAAAAATTTTATTTTGATCTCATTGATCAAAACACTTTCTTCCCATGCTTGCTTGTCCCTTACGAGCTTGTTGTAATATACCCACTAGCTAATCCCCAAAGTAACTGCCATGTGCTCCCCACGGACAGTACTGACAGGCGGGTTTAAATCCATAAGATCCTGGGGGGTTTTTACGGGTATCTGGGGCCATAGGATGCAGGATCCCCCCCGCTGTGGAGCATGTGTGGGGTGTACCCAAAGAGCAAAATTATGATCGGGTTGTCCCACGATGCTTGGGGTTTAAAGCCTGGGGAAATTGGGTTTGTCAGGGTGTACTTGGAAGTCTTACATAGTTCATATTTTGTAAGGCCCCAAAAAAAAGAGGTCCATCCAGTTCAGCCATTGTCTGTAGTTTTGACCCCAATGAAGAAGTAAAAGAAAGAGGCTTTTTAGTGTTTTATTTCTTACTGATGGGAAGCTTTAAAAAATTGCGTTTTTACCCTTTTAGGTTGTGCATTTGGATGCACAACCCCCCTACAAGCTGTTTCATAAATCCAATTGTCCTCAGATCTCAACCCCTCCGTGGCTGCTGCCTACCCCCAACCCTAGCCCCCAAATAAAAATTTAGTGCCCCGTAATAGTAAACTTTATAATCTGTTAGCACTTCCCCGGTTAACTGATATAGTGCGAAGGCTTGGAATAAACATAGTGTTGATCCAGAGGAAGGGAAAACCCCCCAACCCAAATTTTCCCCATTTTTAGAGGAAAAATTCCCCCCCAATTCAAAAAGGGCAAAACGAATAAATCCCCGGATCAAGACTCTTCTCTAGAATCCCACTAACTATAATTTTTATATTTTTACACTCTACAAATACATCAAGACCCCCTTTTTGAACCTGTTAGTGAATTATTGAAAGTTTTCTGGCGAGAGTTCCACGTTCACTGCTATTACAGTAAAGAATCCCCTTTTATGTTTTTTTGGTTAAAACCTTCTTTCCTTAGAAAAAGGGTGCCCTTTTTTGGATCGTCCTGGTTATAAAAGATTTGGGGGGATCTTATTTTGACCCTTTTTATTTAAAAATTTTTTATGTCCGCCCGAAGCATTTTTCTCTAAACAAAATAACCCCCAACCTTGTAATCTTTTGGATATTTTCGTCCACCCAGTCCTTTTTTTAATTTTGTTGTTTGTACCTGTTCAAGCTTTTCAATGTCTTTCCTGTCCCTGGTGACAAAAATGTTAATAATTTTCCATATGTGGTCCGACCCGTGACCCGTGGTCAAGCTTTTTCCAAAACGTTTTGGCATTTCTATCTGCATGCCATGTTGCAATGTCTTGCTGGAAAAGGGCCCCTCTACCCAGGGAAATAATCAAAATTTACGTGTATGTGATCTGCAAAAAATTCTTCATACACAAAACTGTTTAATGTCCATTCACAGTG
>JAODAL010040602.1:0-36742 GCA_025379985.1 Phyllomedusa bahiana
GGGCCCCTTTTTCAAGTCGTTTTGTGGTATACTGCCAGTGAAAGTAATCTTACATTTGAGCAACAAAGGGGACCCCCCATTTCAAGCTTTTCCCCTTTTCTATTTTTTTGCTGCAAAGAACTTTTTCCCATAGGTTTCCTTGAAAATGTAATCCTTAGTCCATGTAAATAAATTGAATCTCATTGTCGGACAAATGATAGTCCCTTACGTAATAGATTCAATCTCATCAGATGTCAAGATTTTATCTGACAAATTGATGATTTGAGTTTCTAGTTCTTGGGGGGGCCCTGCACAAATACTCGGTAGCTGGGGGTGGTCGTTCGTTCTCTTAATCGGATTTGGTAATTCGGGTCTAAAAAACGCTGTCCGTTTCCCCTATTTCTCTGAGAACCTCTTCTCTCCCCCCCCCCCTGGTTACCCCTTGATCTCGTCTGTGATCTAGAAGGTCCCCGCCTCCTTCCCCTCTCAGAGTCCGACTGCTCGGTCTCTGTTGAGGAGACGTCAGTGGGTATCTCTCTCCCAGAGGTTCGATTACCTAGACACACGTAAGCCTTATTTTCCCTGAAATCTATAAGATCCCTCAGAAATTGACGATGTTTCCTTTCTTTCAGGTGATGTTGAAATCGTTCAATATTCACCTGTAAAGTTTTTTCTTTAGTCGTAAACTCAGGTTCACTTGAAAATTTCTGAATGAGATCAATCTGTTCTTTAAGTTTGTTATTCAGAGACTCAAGGATCACTTTTTCTTCCTCTAAGAGACTGTCATAAGGTTAATGAACACCCAGTAATCTCTTTTTTCCCACTGGAGGGGGAAGGAGGGGGATTTTTTTTGCGACCCGAGGGTGTCAAGAAATACGAAGTCCCCGAGGGACAATTTTCTGCTCAATGTAATGTTGCAGACTTTCTACCTCCCAGAAAGAACCACCCTTTTCCCCATACGTTTTTGGTTAAATCCTTAAATGCCGCAGAGACAGTCGGGAGATATGGTGCCTGTATAATGGGTTTCTCAGAAATAACATCTTTAGATTCAAGAGACCACTGATCCATAGATGGTCCCTTAGAGAGAAATCCTGCCATGCCGTACAGTAAATAATCACAAACAAATTACCTAGTAGAAACCCTACCAATAGTACCAAAACCTCTTGACCCGCATATTTTAGAACACAATTTAAAGCGGAAAAATCGGTCCTAAAAAATAACTTTTATTAAATATAATTTAAAATATCGTGATCTAGATCACGATATTTTAAATTATATTTGTTGCATTGCTGTTTGTTGCAGTCTCATGCTGAGTCCATCTCTACGCTCCTACCAGCATCTCTGGACTTAACCCCTGAGATGCTGGTCCAGCTCCTGTAGTCATCAGAGCTCCTGACCATATGTCTGTAGTCTCCTGCTGTCCTCTATCTGCTGTCATGTTCCTGATGTATCCTGCCATGAGCCCCATCCTGTACCTGCTATATCCTGCTGTGTTACCTGTCCTGTTCCTGCCGTGGCCTGATGTGGTGTGCGTCGTATCCAGCTACCTATGTTCCCGTCTACCACCGCCTGTGTTCCTGTCCTGCAATTCGGCTGTCACCACAGGTAGCCATGTCAGGGGCAGCGACCTGGGGGACCCCGCAGCTAAGTCCGTCCCGCTTTGCGGCAGGCTCCGGTGAAGACCAGGGGCCCCTTAGTCTCCGCTCCCTGGCGTGGTCTCCATATACCATCTCGCCTGCGGTGATCACAGTGGATCCACACCAGCTCCAACGTATGCTGTGTGTGCGTCGCATCCGTTACAAGCAGTTTGAGGACTTTATTTGCGGGATAAATTAATGTTTTTTGTGTATATTTATAAGGTGCATGAGTTCTTGATCACTTTTTATTCAGCTTTTTTTTATGAGGCTGAATGAGCAAAAAATGCAATTCTGACATGGATTGAATTTATTTTTGTAGCATTTAACATACTCAATAAATAAAATAACCATCTTATAGACTTTCATAGACCGTCTTTTAGTTTTTAATAAATTATATTTATTACAGGAATTTCTTTATTGCACATTTTTTATTTATTATACTTGTTTTCATTCTGAAAACAGGGTTTTGGTGGTATCTTTTTATTTATTTTCTTTAAAAACTTAAAGGGGATGTCTCACCAAGCAGTTTTGCAGAGCTACAGCCAGCTTCTGAATCAAACTTCCTGGTTAGGCTTTATGTGGTTCTGCAGCAGTGACTGGCATATCAGCTCAGCCATTCCTACCTGAGCCTGTTAGAAAGATATTAGTACAGGAAGGTTTGTAAACTCTAGTGTACAAGGCTACAGAGTTCTAAAGGTTTAAAGCTTGTCAGTAAGTAATGTAAACAAGATTCATTCAGTCTTTCAACATAAGGAACACAGTCATCCTCCCAACCATTACTGAAGCCTGTAATAGCAGAGAGATGTGGTGAGTAACTAGGAAAACTTGTGTACACAAGCAGGAGATAAGATGTGTTCCTAATACTGAAGAGAAGCAAAATCAGAACAGCGATGTATTTGATAATAATGTTTTGCCACGGTTTGCTATGGCAACCATTGGCTTCTCTTTCCTCTGTCAGCCACCTATATGCCACGACTGCCATTAACTGTGGCATCTAAGGGGTTAAACAGCTGTTGCATCAGGAGCCTGGCTGTACATAACAGGTGGCTCTTGATGCAAGCAGTGTGGGCACAGAAGCACCTGCACTATGCACACGCCAGCTCTGATAGCTTGCATGCTATCTAACTCAGTGATGCAGCTGTGCAGTGAGCGGGGTCTATGTACACTCCTGGCTCAGGGGGCCAGTTGCTAGTGTGACGGCTGCAACCCTGTAGCTATAGCACTGTTATTCCTCTATGTTTGACTGTTGATGTCACACACTGAGGAATTATCCATTCACCTACTCAATGATGTAAAAAAAAACCCTGTGTGATGGCTCACAGATCTAAAATTCATTCATCAGTCCATAAGACCTTCTGTGACTCTTCAGTCCACTGGTGGTGCTTCTTGGCCCAGACTGCAGCACTCCCCAAAATCACAGGCTGGCAAGTCAGGTGTTTTTTGTCAGGTAGTAGGCCTCACAATGCTATGGGTTGTCACAGTTTTGGCCAGGATCGTGTGAGAACTCCTTATAAGAGCCAGTAGTTGGGGGCTGCAGAAAATGAGAAAAGGATAGGGATGTTAATCCTCTTCCAAGGTGCTTCTCTTAGATGATGAGAGTATAATGTCTTTAGGGATGTCTATGATGTTCTGTTGGTGATGCAGTGCTTTAAAATCACAGATTCCCCTATATGATGAAAGGTGCCAGTTCTCTAGTCTTTTTTCCCAGGTTACCACTCCTGAATATAGTTGCTTCAATACAAATTTCAACCAGTTTTGATAGCCCAAGCTGGCATGGTCATGTATGGGCTTGTTCACACGACATTTTGGATCGTTTTTACGGATTCGTTTTTGACAGTTGAAAAGCGCATCTGGAAAGCGGATCCGCAAAATGCAGCAGTTGATACTTTATTTTGATCCGTTTTGAATGCTTTGTCACTTGCGTTTTATCTATCTCTCTCTCTCTCTCTCTCTCGGCCTTGACTTGCATAAAACGCAATAAGAATTGACATGTCAATTCTTAAAACGGATGCGAAAAGCGCAGTGCAGGAGAACTCTCAAAAGCGCATCGCCGATCTCTTGTGGGAACGGCGATGCGCTTTTGCCATTGAACACAATGTTAATCACACTGACAATTGTTAGATCCGTTTTGCGGATCCGTAAAATGGATCACAAAAACGCCGTGTGAACAAGCCCTATGTCCTTTTACTTTCCTTTAGTTTGCTTTCACTTGGTGTGAGCTCCCTGTCATCACTATCCACACTTATGTCTACTAAAGGGGGTCAATATTGCTGATGGCTGTAGTTTTTTAAACTCTGGTATTCAATCAGTCCTTTATTTTCTCCTGCTTGGGGCATCCGCTGGTTACCCTGGGTAGCAAGCCTTGTTCCAACATTTGTCTCCCAACTCTGCTGGGAGTTATAGTTGTGTTCAGATACAAGAGAAGACACTAGCTGCAACCTTCTACCACTTTACATTGCTCTCTAGGGAGAAAAACCTTCTGGAACCCTGGGACCAGAGACCTTATGACTTTGATCCAGGGAGTGGACTGATGATGCCTTTTCTTCACAGCTGAAATGTAAACTTTGCTGCATTAAACTGTGCTTGAAGAGTTTGAGCTGTAATGCAACACTCACGCAAACTCCAATACTTTTGTCTATGACAGTTTTTTCCAGTTTCCAAGTGCTTTTTGAAAGTATAAGAAACTGGACTACCTTGGCTTTCTTCGCAATTTCTCTATAGTACAAACGTACACTTATAAGGGTTATAATTGCATATATATAATATATAATAATTGACTGTCTTCTTTTGTTAAATGCATTTTGCTAGCTATTATGTTAATATTGTGCTCTGTCTAAAAAGAAAACAATCTCCAAATCCTGCTGTAGAGTATGTTATATAGAATCGGAAGGTTTGAAAGTCTTATAGGAGACACCTGTAAGAATAGTTTGCATCCAATTTCAAATCATAGTTGGCTCTCTGTGCTGCTGATCCATTGCCCTTGATGTCTTCTTTGAAAAAGCCCTTTGCTTAAAATCAGAAATGCAGGCTATTGTTGCATTTAAGGTTAAAAGTCATATAATTTTTTATGTTTTTAACCTACTTTTGAACATTTAAATTAATTAACATCATTTGCTGTATTAGAACTGTGTTAATATCAAAAATAGCTGGAAAAGCTGAGGTGTTCTAAAAGGTGTTTTGACTGGTAGTGTTTAACTGCACTTCTTTAGTGTTACTGTGTTCATACTGACCCATAAGTTAATCTATTTTACCACATAATAAACATCGGAAAAGAAAACCATGACAAAATTGTTTTAACATTCTACCTCCCTCTTCCCTAGAAAAAAAAATGGATAAGAATGTATCAGTTAGTTATATGTAAAATTGATGTGGGAAGCTTGCAAATGAAATAACAAACATTTTCACCATTCATTATTATTAAAAATTCTGCACCATTTTTGTTTTAGCTGCTCCTTTAGTGATCCATTGTTTTCAGCTCATCTCCAGGGGATACGACCAGGGCTGAGAGCTCCTCAGTCCTGGTCGCACATACTCAGACATCACTTCTCCTCTCATGCAGCTACTGAGTGTTCAATCCCCAGGTGCAGTCACTCTACTCCCGTCCTCTGTCCTCCTTAGTAATTAGTCAAACAGTACAAATAAATAAAAAAGAAACCTCAATCAGGTTTGTGCATTGATATAGAGAAAAAAACACATATTTTGTTCCTGCATGGATTTGAACCTAGGACCCTTGTGCCTGGAGGCAAACAACTTTACCTCTCAGCTACTCACAATGCTTTACATAAACAGACCTTTCTTTGACTACAGAGAGGAAAGGCTTGGTGATGTCATCCTGCTGGGTCACATGATATGCAATTCAAACAAATCACACACGCCCCTTTCTGAGCACACAGAGATGAAGAGCTGGATACAGGAGGTATGAAATGAGATTGTGGCAAAACCCCTTTTTGTCCCAAAATCGGCCTAACCATAAGTTGTTAAGTTAGTAATGAGAAAATAATTATAATAAACACAGTCACGCCATTTATAAAGCATGTTAATTATTTATTATAAGTGCCCTTTAGCTACTGTATATCAACGAACAAAAGCAATAGTCTAAGTGCATTACTTACCATCTTAATAACCTTGCCTGAGACATACACCTGTGGCAGAGGCGTAGGCAGAGTTTTTGCCACCTGAGACTGTCCCTGAGTTTGCTCCGCTTTCTCTAGACTGCGTCTCTGTTTTTTCAGGCCACAACTCTTTTTTACAGGCTTCTACTCAGACCATAAATCATAATTGCCACTTAAAAAAAAAAAAATTTATGTCACTATATTCTATGGGCCATAACTTTTGACTTCTTTTGATTCAGTTTTTTTGTTTAGCTGAATGGAAAAAAAATTGAGGATTCTAGCATATTTGTTTGTAGGGTTCACTGTTCAGGTTAAATAACACTTAATTTTATAAATTGGATCATTATGAATGCAGCCAAACTGTTTTTATCAAATATTTTTTTATTCTGAAATAAGGGCTTTTGTGCTTTTATTTATTTTTTGTTTAAAATTTTTTTATTTATTTTAATTTTACTTTTTTATTGTCATAATATTGGACTACATTATAATACCTCACAATACGTTACAGTATTGCTAGGTATTAAACTAATTGCGTAACAAGCAGACTATAAGACTCTAATAGTTTTCTGTACTATTTGGCTTCTGGCTACCATAACAACCATGGGCAGCCCACGATTGCATTGAAAAGGTGGTCATGGGTAACAGAGGGAATTCCTTTCCATCTGTTAACCAACTAGATGTCGCAGACCATACAGACTAGGTGATTTAGGGGACTAAATGATAAGATTTTGAACTAGTTCCATTCCTGTCTGCTGCTTCAGGATCCCGGCTAGACATTACAGCTGGGTACTGCTGTGGGTGGTGCAGTCACAGCTTTTTAACCTGTACCATTGGAGTGCTATATATGCAAAGTCCCCAGAAGACTTGCCAACACTTTCGGGCCTGGTAAAGGTGGCAATTCTACAATGTCAGACCAAAATAAGTGTCGCCCAGAACCCTCCTCACCCAAACAACCTCCTTGTTATGTCGCTAAAGTAAGGCTAGCTGAATACTACATGATTTCAACTTTACTCACAGGGCTCAATCATTGGTAAAAAACAGGGCACTATTGAAATCCGTTTCCTGCTCATACATATTGTTCAATTAATATAACTAATAAAAATCGTTTCAAAAAACCACATGTATGCCATTTATGTAGCCTAATATTTAATTCAATATAAGCACCCCTTAGCCTTGTAGAAAGAGCAACAAGAATAATCTAAGTGCATTTAACAGTAACTCTCTAACATACAATTCAAGCTATTTTCTCACCACTATCATGGGATTGTACAGTGTATCTCTGAAGTATATGTAATCTCCTAAACTATATATGTCTCAATGCACCCAAATATACGCCAAAAGAATGTTCTAATGGTGTACATTTTGTCAATATATTTTGCAATAACTAAGCTCCACTGAAAAGAAAAGTTGACTATTCTTTTTAATACAACCAGATGCAAAAAATGTAAACCAAGAGTTTGTTTTTTTCAGTCGTACACCTTTGTATCTCAAGACATCTATGGCATATGCAGGCAGTTTCAATGGTTTAGCCAAACCAAATCATCAAATATGGTTCAAACCTCACCTGACATGAAATATAACTCAAAATGCCACCACATAAAAATTATGATTTAATGATAATCTTTTGGATGATGAAGATGTGAAAACTGGTGCAACTGTACAGATCAAAACAAATACCGAGGGTTTAAAGAGGACGTGTCAGTGTACTCCTGACTTATCTACATTAGTAAAGGCTCCTATTTGCCTTGATATAAGAATCCTGGATCAACTTTTTTTAGAACTTTAAATTGTGCTGTGAACAAGAACACTTGTCTCCGAAATGCGTAAGCTTATTCAATATGCTTAATTTATACTTATAACTTGTAATTTCTACTATCTGGATTGTCCAATCAATGCTGATAGTGTGCGAATGTGTATGAACACATCTCTACAACAACTGAAATGGTAACAAAACCCAGGTGACAATTTAGGCTAGGGACATACCATGTTCATGGTGTACAATTAGCTTGTATGTTGGGAAAGCTCCTGACATATATTCTAAACAAATCCTTTGGATTAAAATCCGGATGGAGGCCAAAAGTGTGTCCTTTTGGCCTCCATTTGGACAGTATACATCTGTATAATGCAAAAAAAATAAAGGACTGGACAAAAACGTATATGTTTTTTTTTTTTTTACAATGGGACCCTACATGTGACGGATGACACTTCTTGACACGTGGTGTGTTCCTAGCCTTACACATACATTTCTAGGAGTGTATAGCTCCAAAAAAGGTGCTGATAAATTGTTACTTCTTACAAAATAGAAGTACTTCCTAAAACATAAATGTCAAGGGAGCTGACAGAGCCTCTTTAAACACAATTTTGTAAGTGAATAGTATTTTAAAGGGGTGTTCCAACCATAGACATTGATGGCATATCAATAGGATATGCCATCAAAATCTGATAGTTGTATTTCCCACCTCTGGGAATGGCCCTCCAAAAGTGTGCCGAGCTGTTCTTGGAACTTCTATAGAACAGATTGGAGAGCTATGTGCAAGCATGACCGTCTCTCCATCCTGAGCCAAGACCTGTTTGTGAGATAGGTGTGGGTACCAGGGATGGGACCTACACCTATCAGACTTTGATAGCATATGCTATCCATATGCCATCAAAGTCTATGGTGGGAACACTCCTTCAATATTTTAGCTAATATAGCTAATAACTGAGTGATTTGCAAAAGTTTTTTCAGTCTCATCTTCTTCCACATCAAAAACCTGTTGCAGAGCAGAGTGAATTGACTGTCTAAAGTTTTGTTTTTTCCGTCTACCAATTATGAAGTAAATATATGGATTAATGCTGCTGCTAAACACAGTACACATGATGCTGGCAAAGAAAAAATGTACAGATTGGAAACCATTGGGTAAACGTTTCAGATACAATAAAAGCCACATGAATTTGAGTGGCACACAAGCCACAAGAAAAACAAACACAGAAATGATGATTGTGATGTAAAGCTTCGGAGGCCTACATCTTATAGACGTATTTTGTATCTTGATTAGTAGAATTGTGCTGGATATCAGCATCAGGGGCAGAAAAATAATAATCGATAGGGCAAATGTCATGAACTGAACCCCTGTACATTTCGCTGACCCAGTTGAGAAAGCCTCTGCCGAGCATATAAGGTTATCAAGGCAACTTTCAAGGAAGGCAATGAACCACATGATCAAACAAATAATTAATGACTGGTGTTTTGGACGGCAGCAACGGTACCAGATAGGATAAAAAACAGAAAGACATCTCTCAATACTTATTGCGAGAAGAAAGAACATGCCAGCCTGATATGCCCAATCGAAGAATATCTCCAACACAAGAACCATACTCTTCATTCCAGGAAAATTAGGATGTATGTCCATCAGTTGATCAATCTGTAGGGCCATGAGTGTGGCATTAAAAAAGAGGTACATAAAATCAGCAATAATCAGATTAATTATATAGACTGTAAATTTGTTTCTAGGAATTCGAAAGGACAGGAACCAGAAGGCAACTCCGTTTCCTAACATTCCAAACAAACAGACAGCAAGGATACAACAGGCCGTGATGGTGAAATTAATGTCAGAAGGGTCTTTGAAATTTCTTTCCTGGGTTTCATTGAAATCATTTTCTTCAATTCTGATGACTGACATGATTTTCATTGCAGATATGGATGTCCGTTGGGTTAATTTTAAGCCTGTTCAATAAGAATAAAAGGAGAGGAATTCAGAAAAACATTTTCTTACTTTGTAGATTATTTGGCCTAAATTGCACGGAGTAGTGGCTTACGTTAGCCTACTGTGCTTTTCACAATAAGTTAATATTTCTTTCTTTGAGGCTGGGGTCATGTCAGACTTTTCATATTGGAAAAATCTGACCTGTAATCCTAGGCAGAAATACAAGGCAATAACTCAGATTTCTGCCAAAGATTGTTTCAACTTTGATTCTGATGTGGGTTAGCTCAAATGCAATGTAGCTAACCTATGTCACTCCTCCCAGAACAGAATCCAACAAGGATCCACTGAAAAGAACAAACATATCCATTATTTTGTTTCCGCAACATGAATTTTAAATCTGTGGCATGGAAAATCTGTGCTGTAGTTCACCTTGTGAATTGTCCATTCAAATGGGTGGCCGTTGGAATGCACAGGGATTTTAACAAAGAATCCAATATGTAATCTGCATTGCTTTCCTTGGTAAAATCCATTGTGCTTCCATAGCCTTAGAGGTTAGTCTGCATCAGGGATGCATAACCTGTAATCAGCATTTGCTGATTTGCCAGGATATGCCACTGATCTTATATTATACTAGCACACTGCCTTCTGAATTTACTAAATATGACTATGGAGTTGGTACAATGTTTCACCATTTGGGACTTCACTTACAATATTCTTTCGGTCATATAGTTACATAGTTAGTATGCTTGAAAAAAGACACATGTCCGTCAAGTTCAACCTAGGGTGGGGAAAATTTGGGTGAAGGGAAGGAGACAAGGAGTTCAAGCCCAGCCTCCCCATTGGTGAATTCCCTGAAACCCACAAGGCAAGAACCAATCTGCTCTAGGGAAGACCCCATCTCTAACCCCAGAGCCGCCACCAGACAGGATCCAGAATTTTACATGGCCACATACATATTAATATTCTTTAGTTTCAGGTAGTTATCTAAGCCTTTCTTGAAACTCACAACTGTTCCTGCAGTGACCAGCTCCTCAAGCAGGCTATTCTATAGATTTACAGTTCTCACAGTGAAGAACGCTTTTCTCCTCTGGAAATTGAATCCTTTTTTCTTCAGCCGAAGGGAATGTTCCCTTGTCTTTTGAGGGGCTTTACATGAAATAATTTTTCCCCATACTTTTTGTAGGGACCATTTACATACTTTATATAAATTAATCATGTCCCCCCGAAGCCGTCTTTTCTCATGACTAAATAAGTTCAATTCTTCTAACCTCTCCTCATAACTAAGGTGCTCCATTCCCCTTATAAGTTTGGTTGCTCGTCTTTGCACTCTCTCTAGCTCCACTACATCTTTTCTATAAACTGGAGCCTAGAACTGAACAGCATATTCCAAGTGAGGCCACACCAATGCTTTATACAGTGGTAAAATTACATCCTTGTCCCGCGAGTCCATGCCTCTTTTAATACACAGTAATATCTTGCTTGCCTTAGAGGCAGATGATTAACACTGCATGCTGTTCTGTAGTCTATGATCTACAAGAACACTCAGCTCTTTCTCAACAAGCAATTCTCCCAGTTTTCTCCCCCTAGGACATATGATACCTGCAGATTATTCGTACCCAGATGCAGAATATTACATTTATCCGCATTTTGTCAAAATCTAGTTCTGCTACTAATATCCAATAACAGTTCACTGCCAACACTAATAACCAGTCAAACAAGGCAATGGGTTGTGACTGAGTCCTAGAGAAGCTCTTACCATGGTAGTTAGAATCCTGTAACTAAATGTAAATGCTATTACTATTATTTGAGACAAGACACTAAATTAATTTGCTTTCATGTTTTTAGACATCGTGGGCCTCATGTATGAAAACAATCTTGTAGGACTTGTGTAAGACTTTCTTTGTTGCACAGAGGAACCAATCATAGTCTCTAACAAAAACATATGATGGCTATAAGACCAATTACCAAATAAAGGTTAACTAGTACTACTACTCTAATACTATTTATCCACAGTGTAAAGCTACATTTTATTAAAGAATATGACTTAAAGTGTAACAGTGATAATAAAAGAACCTTTTACATTTTTCATCTTAAAGGGGTTTTGCCAGGAGGCAAGTTACTTACCTCCTTATCAGCACAGAGGAGAATATAAACAAATCATGCTGAGTCATGAGGGGTGAGAAGGAGGGGGTGAGCAAGGAGTGAGGAATAAGGGAGTGTCTCAAAAGTTAACTGAAATAATAACATTACAACAGTGATTTCTCTATGCAGCAGACAGACTGATACACTGCATTTTCTCCACAGCCCCTTGAAAGCTCATTCATCTTCCCTGTCATCAGATAAGAAGTGTTTCACGCGCGGCCAGCTCAGCTTCTGTCAGCTCCTCTGGTCGTGTCTAATGTAAACTTTCAGGTAACTAAGGGGGACTGAGCAATGCTGTAGCTTTCACAGGCTTCACTTTTTGTGATCACATATATTTAGAAAAGGGATTAAATACCCATTTTGGAGGATCCCACGTCAACATTACTTCGTGGAAAAACCCCTTTAATGGCTTACTCATATCAGCCTAATGTTATTAATACATGTTTTTTCTTAAAGAATATCTACAGCTTTTTCTTTTTTAGTTCTTATAGTAAATATATAATAGTTTATACCATCTTTAATGTACTAAAACAGAACAAGATAATTTCCCGGCCCATCTTCTTCATTATTGCACCTCCAATACCTATAGTCAGGCTGGTTTAAAAGCGTCCTAATATAGGCATATTTTGGTATCCATATTACCTCCAACCCCTGGCCCTAATATGATTGGCTACAGTACAAATATATAACTGCCCTCGGAAACCAAACTTAGGTAAACAGCAAACAGCACAAGAGAATAAAATTTTCTATTTTAAGCCTTGAGGTGGCATACTGTATAGTGGGAAAAATAAGTATTTGTTACACTGGCGATTTTGCTAATTTTCCCACCTACAAAGAATGTAGAGGTCTGAAATTTTTATCGTAGGTACACTACAACTGTGAGAGACAGTATGTAAAAAAAAAATCCAGAAACTCACATTGTATGATTTTTAAATAATTAATTTGCTTTCTATTGCATAAAAAAAGTATTTGATCACCTACCAACCAGCAAGAATTTTGTTTTTCACAGACCTGTTAGTTTTTCTTAAGAAGCCCTCCTACTCTGAACTTACCTGTATTAACTGAACCTGTTTTAACTCGTTACCCGCACAAGATTGGGATGTCCTTCAGGACATTAAGCAAGCAGCTTGATGAGAAGGCAACAACTGTTAGCGCAATTATTTGAAAATGGAAGAAACACAAGATGACTTTCAATCTTCCTCTGTCTAGGCTCCATGCAAGATCTCGGCTTGTGGGGTAGGGATGATTCTGAAAAAGGTCAGAACTACATGGAAGGACCTGGTCAATGACCTAAATAGAGCTGGTACCATAGTCTCAAAGATTACCATTACTAACACACTACGCCATCATGGATTAAAATGCTGCAGGGCACGCAAGGTCCCCATGCTCAGGCCCATTTAAAGTTTGTCAATGACCATCTGGATGATCCAGAGCAGGCATGGGAGAAGGTCATGTGGTTAGATGAGACCAAAATAGAACATTTAGGTATCTACGCCACTCTGTGTCAAGAGGAAGAAGAAGGATGAGTGCAACCCCAAAAACACCGTCCTAACCATAAAGCATTGGAGTGGAAACATCATACTTTGGGTGGACTTTTCTGCAAAGGGGACAGGACAACTTCACCATATTGAAGAGAGGATGGATGTGGTCACGTATCGTGAGATATTAGCCATCAACCTCCTTCCCTCATTAAGAGCATTGAAGATGGGTCTTGGCTGTGTATTCCAGCAGGACAATGATCCGAAAAAACATAGCCAGGGCAACTAAGGAGTGGCTCTGTAAAAAGCATTTCAAGTTCTTGGAGTGGCCTGCCTGTCTCCAGACCCGAACCCAATCGAAAATCTCTGGAGGGAGCCAAAAATCAAGGTAGCCCAGGGACAGCCCCAAAACCTGAAAGCTCTGGAGAAGATTTGTATGGACAAGGGTGCCAAAATCCCTGCTGCAGTGTAGCAAACTTGGTTAAGAACTAAAGGAAATGTCTGACCTTTGTAATTGCGAACAAAGGTTCTGTTAGGTTCCATTTTTCTATTGTATCAAATACTTATTTCATGCAATAAAATGCAAATTAATTATTTAAAAATCATGCAATGTGATTTTCTGAATTTTTTTAGATTCTGTCTCTCTCGTCGTTGAAGTGATATGTTAACAGTCTGAAATATATGCAAGCATCATAGAAGTCAAGAAAGTATGTTTATGCCAAGGCTGGATGAGATATCTGTCCATGGTTTACACCATTTTAATGTAAATGGCCAAGATTCTTGAAAAGTGGGTTTTTTCTTCAAAACCTACAACCTCCCTTCCAAAGGAAAAAAACCAGACAAACAGACAAGGCCACTAGATCCTCAACAATTTAGCATCAGTACAACACATCAATATCCATTTATATTTTTTTTACCTGGAATTATGCTTGAGAAAATGTAAGGTGTGTTAGCCCTCCACAATAGACATATGATACCACTTTCGTGTTTTTCAGTCTGTACTTGCTGAACAAAAAAGAAAATCAGATCAGTTTCACAGCCACCCTTCCCATCTTTCAATTGATGGTAGTCACATGAGCTAGCTGGTTAAGCAACATGGATTACATAAAAACACATGACATCTAGAACATTGAAAGTAAAAAACACATTATGATAGCCTAAAATAATATACAAAAGAGACAGCATATATTTGTTACATTGTACTATGTAAGATACATATTATATTACTAAAATTAACTTTGAAAAATAAAACTTGCTGTAAATTATTACTTATTTTTGTACTCAATTTAATATAATTGAGATTAAATTTATTTATTTTTTAGATGAAAGTATAGGCAGGCCAAATAAAGTAAATGTCATTAAATGTTAGATGTTAAACACAAAGATAAGCAATTGTCTCTTCCCCCTAATAAAACATGCAGTTATCAGTTATATAGCCTCCATACACGTTGACAAAGTAATTAGAGGGCAAATTATATTAATGCAATCATATACATTCAATGCACACCACAGCCATACCAGAAATCCAAAAGGTTGTTGAAGCTATGTAAGACAACACTCAACACCTCAAGACAACAAAATGAGACTGTTCATCTATACTACCCTTGTATCTTTGTGTAATTTATTATTCTTGTAAGTCTGATGTTATTATAAAGAACACAAGATAAAAGTCATAGGCTTGTTTATGGCAGAGCCCATAATTCAGGAGTTCTGGCGCAGAGTTCATTCTTTTACAGTAGCTCACCTGACAAATTATGTCCTCTAAAACCTAATTTGGGGAATATTTGGCTTTATAGATCCACTCACCCATGCACTCCAGGCAGTTATAAGTAATTGTATATGGTGTCAGCTGTGAAAGCTAAAACGATCCTGCATACATGGAATCATTTGTTGGAAAAGCTTTTTTACGTGATGTAGATGGACTGGGTGGAAGCCTCTTTACACAATGAAACAAATGTCCAGCAATTAATTAGACAGTTCTTGTAACACACAGCTTTGTTCCAAGAAAGAATACTGGCAGGAGGAGCAGTAATAGATTAATTAAAAATATTTGAGATTACATCAAGTGAGTATCTATCTATATACTAGCTGGTGGGGAGAGCTATCTATTTACTAGCTGGTGGGGAGAGCTATCTATATACTAGCTGGTGGGGAGCTAGCTATATACTGGCTGTGGGGAGAGCTATCTGTATACTAACTGGTGGGGAGAGCAATCTATATACTGGCTGGTGGGGAGAGCTATCTATATACTGGCTGTGAGGAGAGCTATCTATATAATGACTGGTGGGGAGACCTATCTTTATACTGGCTGTGGGGAGTGCTATCTATATACTTGCTTTGGGGAGCTATTTATATACTGGCTGGTGGGGAGCTATCTATATTCTGGCTGTAGGGAGAGCTATCTATATACTGGCTGGTGGGGAGAGCTATCTATATACTCTATATCTATATCTCTCATACTGGCTGTGGGGGGAGCTATCAATATACTGGCTGGTGAGGAGAGCTATCTATATACTGGCTGTGGGGAGAGCTATCTGCTTGCATACTGCCTGTGGGAAGCTATCTATCTACTGCCTTTGGGGACCTGTGTACTGCCTGTGGAGACCTATATATATACCTATCTGCCTGAGGGGACCTATATCTATATACCTGTCTGCATGAGGAGACTATATATATATATAACTACCTGACTAAGGGAACATATATCTATATACCTGCCTAATTGAAGGGACGTGTACACCTACCTTACTTAAGGGACTTATATACCTATAACTAAGGAGTTGCTGGAAAAGTGAGAATTCTAAGATATTTGTGTCCTAATCTGCAGAGATGAGTGTTGGTCGGGAGAAGTCAGCATGAAGGTGTGAACCGTATGGAGAAGAAAAGGGAAAGTGAACGACTCATTGGAGGAACGTCACCTGTGAGTCACTAACTGTGCCTGAACTATAATCTCTTATATGTGTGCAAAGTGTAATGGTGTGGCGGTATTATTCAGTCACTTTGTGGTGGTGATATGTGGTCGTGGTGTTGTGGTATTATTCAGTCAACTGTCTGCTGAGCACCTATGTACACTGCTATTTACCACTATATGGCCACTGTATGGTAGAAATATGGCAGAGGGATGGGCTAAGCGGCTGTTACTTCCCTTGTATTAATTGTTGTGCGGCCCCGCTTCCCGATGTCACCTCCCTGCTTCGTGCCGACGTCGTCGGCACTTTGTGGTAACTAAGGTTTTTTTCGGTCGCAGTTTGGTCACTCGGTCTCAAAAAAGTTCGCCATCAGTGCCCTATAGGCTTACATGATGGGTGAAATGGCAACGGTAAATGTAAATAGACACCAAACAAAGAAATATGTTAAAATTTTACTTTATTTTTCAAGTATTTAAGTATAAAGGACATGTACAAACATGGCTGTGCCAGTTTTCTGGCGTACTTTGAACCAAACAGCGCTCATAGCCCTGTCCGACAGATGTATGAATAGTCATACGCTAAAACTTAGTGCAGTTTGCACTAGACACGACACTTTTGAATGTGGCAAAAATGCGGCAAGAATGTGCCAAAGTTTGGAGCAAGATTGCCATACAAATCCATACCATGACTGGGACAAAGTTTGGCGCATAATACTCTATGTGCCAATGTATGACGCATAATAATCTTTCATACATACTGTCGTATTTTATACTCCTCTATATCAATTTAGAACTAGCATGTTGGCACCAAGTTTCAAACATGTCACCCTAAGTATTTAAGTAAAAAAAGACATAGGGTGTCTGAAAATTGGCGTAACCGCGGTTTTTAGGCGCATTAAATCAGTGTAAAGTGTGCCAGAAAGTACGATCCTCTCACAAATGTGGCGTCAGGTATACCTTGCATAGTCAACATAATGCACCTAAAAAGGCACATTGCGCAAAGGAGGCACATTACATACACTAGTAATGATATGTTATGCGCCTCCTTTCCGCAATACGCCTTTTTAGGTGCATTATGTTTGCTATGCAAGTTATACTTGACGCCACATTTTTCAATAGGCGCCTTGCATTATGGCGTACAGCGTATAATTTTTAGGCGCATTACAATGTGCCCCTGCCGGGCGTTTTAATGTGCCTATTTTTTGGTTTTTTTACACATTTCATTTATTCGGGGAAATATGGCTTTCAAAAGTTTTTTTGGGCCGAAAAATGACCAAAAAAACAGCTTTTGGGGGGGGTTTTTTCCGGTTCCCGGCTCCGAGTGTGGGGAGGTTGGGCGAGACTCCGTCTCCCGGGGTCCCCCAACTGCCGACTACAGTTTACATATCAGCTGCGAGTGGGTTGCGGCAGCTAAAAACCCTTCCTAAACAGTGCTGTGCTCTGGGTGAGTAAATCCCGGGCCCTGTGCTCCGTGGGCGGGCCGGCCCCCCCACAAGAGCAGAGGAGGGGGGAGGCCCCCCCAACACCATCTCGGCAGGGGGGGGAGTGAGCACCACGGACTGTCTAGCTGCTCGGCCAGCTTCCCCCCCGAAACCTCTCTTCCCCCTGGGGCCCACATCCCGCACTGTAGGAGTTCAAAAACAGTGGCCCACGGGCCTGCCCCCCTCAGGCTGAATTTCAAAATTTTGTAAACCACTCCCCCGCCCGGGGAAACACAGTGAAAACCTGGGGCGCCCCGCACACCCTCGCAGAATAACACCCCCAAGCATTCCTCCCCGGGGGGGGCTCAGGGCGATCACCTCAGCCCTGCCGAGAGCTCCGTCTGCCCTCTGGCCCCCCCTCTCCCTGCTCCCCCAAGACAAACTTTCCATTGATTTCGGGGCGACATTTTGTGGCGATCGGGGGTTACTGCACCTGCCCCCCCAGTTCTGTTCGCTTCCCCCTTCCTTTACTTTTCCCCCGGGGATTTCTCCCTTTCCTTCTGTCCCGGGGAAGGGGACCGCTATCCCCCGACTAGGGGGGAAAACCCAAAAAGCCAATAAAGCAAAACCAAAGCCCCCAAAAAAAAAAAAAAAATCAATTTAACCTCCGACAATTTTCAATAACAACAGCGGCGACCCAGAGGCTAAAGATTCCCCCCCGGGGGTCCCCCTTACTCTCCCCAGCAGTGCCACCCCCCTCTTCCCAAAACTTATCATCACTGACCCCCAAACCGATTTGAAGAAGGCGACGTTGATGACTCTACTGTGGACTACGAGCGCCGGGCCGTTATTGTACTAAAAACATGACCCCGGATATTCAGGAGACACTTGGGGCCCCCATCTCGGGCCACTGTACCGCCATGTTCACCCAAAAAAAACCCCCCAAAATGACATCAATAAGCTTTAAAATCAAAAACTGGAGGAACATGACTCTCCCCCTTCGGGAAAGGGGGAAAAAGCTTCAGACTTTCCCCAAAACCAGCCATTCCCAACAGTTCAAGCCAAAAACCCCCGGGCTATTGAAAAACCCTTGGGGACCTTGAAAACAGGTCGGGGCCGCAATAACCTGGCATGGTGGGGGGGTGCCGGAATCTGTAGCGGCTCGGACCTCTTTCTCTATGGGGAACATGGTTTCCAGAACCCCTTTGGGCCCTTCCTATCCCTGCCTTTTTGGGGGAAGCCCATCGCTTTGGGCCCCGGGGACTTGGATAAACCCAGCTGCTGACCCCCAACCCCCAAACCCCTGCATCCGGCTATCCCGGGAGCGTCCAGGGGCCCGGGGTAAATTGTAAAGTACCCGGGAAATTTAAACGATAAGGGGGGGCCATTTTCCCGGGTCCCTTTTAAAAAAAACCCAGTAAACCCTTTAGGGTCAAAGGCAGCAGAATCCTCATATTGGGAAAGATTTTCCGGGTTTTAAAATTTTCCCAAAGGGAAACGCGGGCGTTTTCTTTCATTGTGCACCGCTTTTTATCCCCAAACCTTTTGAAATTCCCCTTTTGTCCAAACCCACTACACTCCGAGTTTTTCCACTCGAGGATCCAGGGTCCTTTTTTTACATCACCATCCAAGCGAAAAGGCCCCTGATTTCATCACTTCTTCAACATCTGAACCATGCACCTTTTTTCTTTTCCCCCGAACTTTTCCCCAAAAAAAAAGGAAAGACGGGGGATACTGACTGGACTGGGGTTCCACCCATCTAAATCCATGTCCCTCGAAGTGCCTCCCCTAAAGTCCCGCCTGGGTTTCCAAGCTGGCAAAAGGGGGAAACCCTGAGACGCTGTATCCTTCCTTTCCCCTAGTCCTTTTTTTTTTTTTTAATTTTTAGGTTTTCAGGGGGGGGCCCCCGACGTTTAATTTTCATAACTTTTTTCTTAAAAACTATCGGGCAATAGGGAGGGTGTTTTCCTTGTTTTTCAATCAAGCACTATTGGGTGCCCTGTACCACTGTGATTGGGGTCCGGGGGGGGGGGCAATCGCACATTGGGTTTTTTCCTTTTTTTGGGTTTTTTTTCTTCTCTCCCTACATTTTGGGAATAAGGAAATTCATGAGCACGTTTTTGTTGGAGGTCCTTCTGGGGTTTGGGGGACCTGTCCAATTGTGCTTTTTAAAGTTTTCTTTTTCTTTTGGTTTGTTTTGGCACTTTTGGGTCTTGCGCGTTTCTATTTTTAGGGCCCAAAAAGTGTTTCTGGAAAACTGAAATTTGGGGGCCTTTGTCTTCCCCCTGGGGGAGTCACCCCCTTTTGGGTTCCCTTCCCCCCTTTCTTACTTCTCATTTCCCCCGTTAATATGGGGCATAGTCTCCTGGAAGTCAAGGGATTGAGAAACCCCTTTTAAAAAAATTTTGCTTTGCCACCTTAAAAGGTTAAAAGCAGATTTTTGCTCTGCTCCAAGAACCACCTAGAGGGAAACCCGACTTTTTTTTGCCTTTAAAAGTTTGTGGGGTTTGGGGGGGGCCGGGGTCTCCATCAGTAGACAAAAAAAATGGGGGTTAAAATTTTTTGACCCAAAGACCTTTTCCCACTCAGTCCCTTTCAGTTTAAACACATTTACACTGAAGGCCGATGGTCAAAATTCCCCTCTGAAACTTTTCCAATGACGAAATGTCCCCTCTACAACCCTTAAAGGCCCTCCCCCAAAAATCAAGGGGGTTTCTTTAAATCCCTAAAGACCAAAAAAGCCACTGACCCCTGGGCCCCCATAAAATAGTAGGGGGGACTTAACTTGTAGTCAACCCCCTGGAAGATAGAAAAAATTTTTCCCATTCGGGCCTCTTTTCCCCAAAAACCCCCCTATAATCCCCCTTCATCCCAACCCCAATTTTTTTTCGCGATGCTGTCTTAAGGATGCTTGGGCCCCCAATCACTTCACCCCGCGGTAAGGGGAATCCTTTTTCTCTCCCCCACCGGGCTCTTGGTCGCGGGAAAAGGGGCTATTTCCTACTTTCCCCTTTAGTTATTCAGAGAAATAGAGTCCGCGAAAATAAAGGGTTTTTGGGGATCTCTGACCCTTCCCCCCCATTCTCCAAATTTCCGAACCACCCCCAAGGGGGTTTTATTTTTTCCCGGCGTTTTCCCCTCCTATCTCTTTTGGTTTATGAGGTTTTGCTGATATTTTTCCGTGGGTGGTTGGGTTGAAATTTCCCGCGAGATAATCCCCTGGAGGATACGGATCCTTCTCTTGTGGGAAACGGCCAAAACGGCCCCGAAGGCCGAATAATGGCCCATTTCCACCAAAAGGAAAAAAACATCTCTGCCCAAATTAACTCCCTTTGGGGGGGCAGGGTTAAAACAGGCCTACACTACTTTCCCCTCCAATTTTCCCTCCCCCCTCCTCTAAAGCCCCCTTGGGTTTCAAGCCAAAACTGATTTGACAGAGGGTTTAACACAGGGAGACCCCGAAACGTTCAGCTTTAGAGGGTAAACTGTTTTAGATATGGGAATAAGGGGGAGGGTTTTAGCCAATTTTGCTTTAAAAGGGCGAAATCCAATTCTACCATATATACCCTTTTAAAAAATTCAGGGCGGGGAATAACCACTATTTGGGGAGGGAAAACAACAAAAAGTTCTTAGAGACTTTTTACGCCCCCCTAAATTTCTCCAAAACCCCCCTTTAAAAAAGATAACCCTTTTAAACCCGGTTCCTAACCTTTTCTCTCCCCACTTTTTCCATGAAGAAAAATTTCTTAAAAAAGCCGAAAAACCCCAGAGGAATAAAAAATACGATTAAGAACCTAGGAAAAATAAGGCGGGCCCGGCCCCCGACCCGGGTTTACCAAGGGGAAAAATTTTTTAAAATGCTTTCAAAAGAAATATCCCCCCTTTCTGACCGAAATTTTCTAACTTTTTTATGTCAGGGGCCCCTATTCCCCGGCACATCAACTGCCCCCCTAAAGGTAATTTTCCGAAACCCGGGGAAAGGGGCGCCCCTCCCCCCCTCTCCTATCGGCCCAAAATCATTTATTTAATGTTGATCTCAAAAAAAATCTCTAAAGTCTTTTTCAGACAGATTGGCGCTCATCCTCCCCAAACTTTTTCCCCGGAGCAAAAAGGGTTTTGTCAAAGGCAGGGCAGCGGGCTCCCCAAAATCCCCCAAGGTTAGCGGTGCTAGATGGATTAAATGTCGCCCGGACGCACATCCGGGCTCCAGATGTCCCCGTCGAAGACGCAAAAAAAAGCGTTTGAAAAGGGTCCCGCTGGAGATGGGGAGGTGATTTTTGGGTCAATTTTGGGTTCCAAGGCCCTTTCCCTCTTTATCTCCTCCCTTTACTCCTTCTCCCCTAGCACAAAACTTTCCCTCGGGGTTTTTTATCCAAAACCCTTTTTACCTACAGAGAGGGGGCTCGTAAGGGAGCCCCTTTTTCACCTTTTTTATTCAATCTAGTATAGAAACCCCCGTCCCCCGGGGTCTTGGAAACTCACCCCAATTATGGGTATAAATAGGCGCCCCCCGGGTTAAAATCCCTTTTGCTGATGATATTCTCATTTATCCCTCACCCATTGACTGAGGTTCCTGTGGCTTGAGCGTTTTCATAACTTTGGCCTTTACTCGGTTTTAAGGTGAATGTGCCCAAAGTGGGAGCTCCTGGATCTTTCCCCCCCCAACCCCCCGTCACGGGACCCCCTGCCCCTCGGCCCCAGGCCAGGGGCCCCTGACCCCCTCCCCGGGGGTGCCCATGGGGGCGGGCGCCGCCGCTGGGCCGGGGGGCGACCCCGGGGGTTTGCTATGCCGGACTCACCTAACCTCGCTCCTGGCCGTCCGCGTCCCCCCCGGGCCCGAGGCGCGCTGCTGTGTCCTAAGGCCGCGCTCTTTTCTCGGGTTTTAAAGGCCCCCCCCCCTTTAAATTGGCAAAAAGCCGGCGTTTCCCCCTACTTAAGGTACGTCCCCTAACACCCCCTTTCTGGATCATGTTCCCTCGTCCCTTAGCAAAGCTTTTCCAAAGTGTATTCTGCCTTTCCTGTACCAGACCTTTTGCTAGTTTCCGACTCCGAACCTCTGCCGCCGCCCCGACCTTTTTCCTGCCGTCCACGACCTCGAACCATTGCCGCCTTTCCTGCCTTCTCCCTCCCCGACTACGTTTTTGGGACTACGATTCGGTACCACGTGACCTGGCGCCCCCGAAAAGCAAGTCACGTCAGGGGGGACGCTTGGTCCCCCACCCCGCAGAAAGTCCATCCCGCTTTGCGGCGGGCCTGGTGAAAACCGGGGGCTACTTAGTTTCCCGTTCCCTGGCGGGCTTAACTCCATCGCTTCGGTGGCCGGGGGGTCCACTACCCACCCTTTACACCCCCTAAATTATCGCACTTAACTCTCTGCCTATCCATTGGCCCAAAATTTTCTTAAAATACTTAGGCTTTATAACAATACCCCAGAACCCATTTTACTCAATTACCCCCCACTTTTACTTAAAATTCAAAAGAGCGGAAGCGGGAAAAAAATCCCCTTTTCCCTCTTTGCAAAATGCCACCGTTTAAAAAATGTGACATTCCCCAAAGTTATTATATCTTTTACAAACGACCCGGCTCCCCCTTTAACATAATGACATTAATTTTCTCCACCCCTCTTCCCCTCTTTCTGGGAAAAAAAAAAAGCCCAAATTGCACTTCAAACTGCTCCTCCCAAAGGGACTCCGGGGGTGAAAAACCGCCGACTAAGGCTATAAAATCTGCAAGTCTATTTCGGCATAGGATAGACTGGGTCAAACAGACCTCAAGATAATTCACCATTGAACCCGCTTTTGGCCCTTTTCCCCTGGTGCCCCCCAAACGCTTTTTCAATTTTGCGTCTTCCCCCTAAAGTACGAAACACAGTTTTCTTTGAAAACCCCTTAGGACTGGGGGCACGATCCTTCCCCCCTACCCTACCATCCCCAACTTAGTGGGTACTTTTGCTTGGGGGCACCCGAATTCCAAGGGGGACAAAAACCCCCCATTTCAAATTGGAGAGATAGGGGATAGTTATTTTTCCCAACTATTTGATACCGCCCCCCCAAAAAATGTTTTCTCTTGCAGATTTTTTTATTTCAAAATTTGATCTCCCCCCTCCCATTCCCGGCTTTTTCACAAGTTTCCTCATTTCTCAAAAGTAAATTTCCCCTCATTTGTGCTTTTTTTTTTTTTGACAAAATGTATTCGATAACGTCTTGGCCCCCTCTCCTCACCCACCCCTTCCTTATCTATGTTTTATTCAGGGCTTCGAAAAAACAAAAGTATCAAGCTTCCCCCAAAATCTTCACCAAATGGGAAAAAACTTATCCCGGGCCAGGATACTCTGGGGAAAAACCTACAAGGGGGGCGAGCCCGTCTGTAAAAAATATTTTCAATGAGAGGGGGAAGGCACCTACTTTAGAATCGCTCACTCGCCATATTTGGGTTCAATACCCCCCCCTTTACCCCCAAAGTCCCGACCCCCTCACTGCATGTCCTAAGTGTGACCCCCCTCGAACGATTTTTCTGCAAGGGATCTGGTCCTGAAGCTACTGAAATTTTTTGGGGTAAACTGGTGAACACTCTCAATTCCCCCTACAAGCCCATTTAAAGCCTTTACCCGTCCAGCTGTTATTCCCCCAACCTCCCAGACCAGTGTAGAACCTCCCGCTCCTACACTTTTCTATTTAAAGGGGCCCAAAAGATCTCTACTTTCAAAATGGTTGGATTCTAATGTCCCCTCATCCAAAATGACACTCCACAAAAAACCTCTAGAGAGGATAAAAGGGCATTATCGGCCAAAGAGACCCAGCCTCTAATTTTTTTAAAAAATGGGAGATTTTATAAAAACCTTCTACACCTCGGATGAGATTAGGGAAATCATGAAGCCTTTTGGTACACTCCTGGACCTTACTTCCCGCTGCGGGTCAACGGGTCGATTTTGGGAATTGGAAAACCACCCACTTGACCATCTTCATTGCCCGGCTCGAAAACGGGCCCTTTTCCTCGACCGGATTCCCACCTATGGTTCCCCCCACCTAGCCAAGGAGCTGTGAGTCACTGTATTTATCTCATCTTGATTCTAGAGCAGCCCTGAGTAACCCTGCCCTGGTTAAACCGTTTAGTGTATTTTATGACCCCAAGGCCAGGTTTTTAGTTATGGTTTTTTTTTTTGGTTTTTTGCTTGACTCTTTTTTTTTTTTTTTTGGGGGGGGGGGGGGAAGAGGGGGGGCTGCTTGTATTTTTTACCTGCATAGAGTCCACTCACCCCATAGTTTGTGTTAGTCCCCATTTGACTGTTACTTTTTTTATTCCTATGATGACAGATATTTTTGTTGTTTGTATGTTGAAGCGACCTACCTTGTTTTTTTCTTATGCCCAATTCTGTTTTATATTTTTAAAAAATTGAAAAAAAATTATGTTTTTAAAAAAAAAAAAAAAAAAAAAAAGCGTTTGGTACTTTTACATGTCACCCCCCTAGACATTATAATGATAAATGAAAACCAAGGGACATTATAAGGTGACAAAAAGTCACATTGAAACCGCTTTGAATGATCTCCTAAAAGAGGATTAAACAATGATAATAATTTAGATGAAAATCTTAAAGTAGGCTGTTTGATCTATAAAATCTATCCAGTTTCTCTCTTTTTTCCTACTGAGGTAAAATTGTAAACATCTCTCAATGGGTTGTGTTCTTCTCTTATCCAGATTAAATAGGTCTGAGGACTCTGGCATAGAGCATAGCAGAATTTGCTGTACATATGGAGATATTCTTCCCTAGGAGCAAAACTAAGGAGTATGGCATGATTTTCCCTTTCTATTTTGTGCTCCATATCCTTACATATGAAATCAGAATTATATGTTAGATATAGCAAGAACACATAGCCTTGTATGAGTGCCAAATTCTGTGTCCAAATTTAGGCAAGATATTTGCTATAAATATGAACTCTGTGAACCATTCATTAACTTTTTGAATGTCACACAAAAAAGCTCGATGAACAATTGATGCACAAACTTACTTTCAACATAATACAAGAATAGATCAGTAGCCATCCTTGAATCTTTATTCTAATGACTCTATATTCTTATATGGCATATTAAATTACAATTTATAATAATCTTGTAAAATCCAAACAAACTAAAAAATGCAGTTTTGTTTTAGTAATTAAAGTGAACTTTACCAGTTTTACCAGAGCTTCAAAGACTAGATGCAACTTCACATAATAGATAATTGCTAAACCTTATTACTGCCTCTAAATCTTTTACTACTGTTTTTCATTATCTATTTCTATTTTTACTTATTATTATTAGTAGTATTATTATTAGTAGTAGTATTATTAATTATTATTATTATTATACCTGTTGATGGTTGCAGAAGCACAGGATGCTACTCTTCCAGGACTGGCAGGATTGAGTCATGTGTAGGTTGGCCTTTGGATAATATTCTTACAGAGAAAGAAACCCGAGTATGTTCTCTTTATTTGAAAATACATTGTATGTATCTCTAGACAATTGTGCTTGGAATGTTCTCACGCTGACGTAGATTTATTGTTAAGGATTTCTCTTATTTCTAAGAAATAATATAGTGCATTGGGTTATTTTACTGAAATGTATGTATCAAGCTTTTTAGTGTTCAGAATAATTTATATATTTGTACTTGGGATCATAGAGCTGATGTTCGCCAATAAATGTAGGTAGCAACATGTACTGAAAGTTGCTGCTCCACTGCTTTCTTAGGTCTCTTTTGTAGTCCCCTATTCATTAGCTGATGATGACTTTAGGTTAAGTACTACTATGGCTATGGCTATGTACACCTAGACTGTCAAATGGTACTAAATAGTTAAGAGTGCTCAGGTTCCTGCACAGGAGCATAAAAACGTAGTATAAAAAAACTGTTATAACATTTATAACGTTTCAAGCCTATATGGCTCTTGTTCACGGGACCACCTGTGACAACCAGAGTTAGATTGTTACAACAGAGTACCAATGGATCATATGTTGGCTCTAGCTTCTGATTCAATAATGGATCTTTAATACGTTGGGGCCCCAAAGAACCAACAAAAGACAGACCCATATAGAATTGACGTTAGAGCTAATCACTGACCATTGTGGTTCTTTTCCTTATGGCTTGATTATCAAATAATTTTTTTAGACTTTATCAATGTTCTATGCACAATTATTGACAAAACAAAATGCACCACTTGGTTTTGGGAATAAAATAAAACTTTATATGTATGAATGTAATGATGATATAGGTAAGTGATTACATTATTACAGTGAATGGGTAATCTTTAAAGATGGGCGAATCGATTCTAACGAAGTGGAATTCGTTTAGAATTTCAGGAAAACTTCGATTCTGAACGAAGTCGAAGTTTGGGGTGATTAGCGGGAACAAAGCGTGTTTTTCATTGATAAAATGGCTGCGAGCACATGGCGTTACATGGAGCAAAGAAGTCTGGGAGGAAGAAAGGAGTAACCTAAATGACATGTGCAGAGATGAAGCCAATCAGAGACCGGCGGGAATTTCTGTGACGTCACCGCACTATATAAGTCCGGGTGCGACGCTGGCAGTTCACACTGCTGTCACTGTGCCGTGAAGCTGCTGCTGCTGCTGAGATCTCACACTAAAGAACTAACTTTTATACAGCGATTTTTGGGGGGGTGTCACAACTTGTCTCAGAGACTGCTTCTCTTACATTTTGGATTTGTGAGGTTTTTTAAAATGAATTTCCCATGTGCTTCCAATTCAGCTGCATATATTTTTTAAATGCTATCGCTCGTTCTTGAGCACATTGAATCCCCAAAGGGGGGTTATCTAAGCCTGTTGCTGTTTTTTTCATTTTAAAGAAAACAGCATTTTAAAATCCAAATTTACCACAAAATTTTTTTGGCCCTTCCTCATTTCTTTTGCGAAAATTTAGATCCGGGGTTAACAAAGTATTTTTTGCTTTTGAAAGTCAGAAAAAGGAAAATTTTTGTTTTTCAAGGGAAAAAGAAAAAATTTTTTGACTGTAGCAAAAATTCATATCCAATTTAAATTTTAAGCTTTTTTTTTTTGCGGGGTTGTCCCCCGGTAAAATCCCACGTCGTTTTAGCTTCCTGCCCAGCCCAAAACCAAAAACTTGGACGGGGAAGGACCGCTTTCCCCTTTCCACTTTTTTAAAAAACTGCTGCCCCTTTGTGCCAATGCCCGGGGCCTCCTCCTCCTCCCCACCACCACCATTTCACCTCCAAAAGTAGGGGGGGCCTCCATCTTTAACCAAATGGTGGGGCACAGCAATGTCACGCGTTCAAACACCTGCTTGCCTCAGCGAATAAAGTCACATGGGGGAGGAATTTGCTCGCCTAAAGCAGCAATAAATCAAATTTTGTGGCTTTCTCCCACCAACCCCAAATCAGAACCATGGTGACGGAAAAGGGGAGGAACATTTTTTGTCCGCGCTGCACCAAGGGGGGAAGGTCCATTCCCCCCTGCATGGCACACTTTTTAAATTCGGGTTTTTTAAAAAGGGGTTCCTGAAGCTTCCACCGACCCTTCAAAAAGTTTTCTAAAAAATGCCCAGGAAATTTGGGGCCATGCACTTCATCCATTCCAAAAAGCCAAAAAACCCCCACCTCGATTTTGCAGTGGCAGAACACCCACCCCCAAAAACACAGGGCTAAATTATGCAAATTTTTTCTGTAAACGGCCGCCCCGGGCGCCACTGTCCCAGGGCCGCGGCCCGCGTCCGTGCCCCCAGCCCCCGGGGGCCCCCCGTCCCGAAAGTGGGTTGGGGGTTTTCCGCCCGGGCCACCCCCTGCCAGCTTTCCCATTTTACCCAGCCCGTTTCCCTGCTCTGTCGGCTCTCACTCCCAGCGTGTAGCCCCGGGCCCCAGGGGTGCCCGGCCCGGCTCTCTGAAAATTTAAAGGGCAGTGCCCCTTTTAATTTGGGGTTTTTGGGCCGGGCCCAACTGCTCCTTTTTAAGTCCCCTTTTTCCCCTGCCAGCCCTTGCCAAACCTTGTGTAAATTCCCTTGGTGAAAGTTTTCCCCAAGGGGCGTTCCTTCTTCCCTTCCTGTGTACCGACCCCTTTGGGCTTTTTTTTAACCGTTACAAACCTTTCCCGGCCCCTCCCCGACCCCCGGGTTTGTCTCCCCGCCTACGAACCAAGGGCCGCCGGGTCCAAAAAACTCCTGCCTGCCCCAACGACCACGAGCCTGCCCTGCCGTTTCCCTGCCCTTTTGCCCCCCCCCCCTGGGCCGCCACTGCGGGCAAGCCCCCCCAAGGGGTTATGACCTGGTGGACTCCCCCCGCACCCAAGACCATCCCCTTTGGGGGGGCGGGGGCCCTCTGGTAAATTTCCCGGGACCCATTTAGACTCCCCCCCCTGGTGTGGGCTTACGGCCATCGCCTGCGGTGGGTCCAGTGGATCCCCCTTCCAAACCGTAACAGTGGAAAAGGGCCCCATGGATCCCCCCCAAGGGGGCCGTTATCCAGCCTGGCGACCGTTTTTTGCCCCCCGTCCCAGCAAACCGGTAACAGGCGCAGAAAAATCACCCAGCTTTCCACCATTTTTTGGGGGGCAACTCGTCACCATCCAGCGGGCGGGCGGGCCTTCGCCAGTTTCCGCGGTTGTTTTTTCCCTTTCAAAACGGTTCCGTTGGCTCCAAGGGGGCCCAAGCTTCGCCCCTTTGCTCCCCCTCCAAGTATGACGGAGACCCGAGGGCTCTTTCAGGGGGTTCATCACCCAATGCAAATATGCAAAGGGGGCTGATTACTGACCCCGTTTTCCCGGGCCCAAAGTGCGTAGGGGGCTTTTCGGGTCAGCCCCCCCTCCCCCCGGGAAGGGCCCCGGCATGGGGGTACCCCCCCCAGGGGCAGAAAAAGACCAGTGGGCGGCGGATCTACTTTTTATTTCTCACGAGTTTCCCCAAAAGTCTTCGAGGAACCAGCCCGTTTCCCTCCTCCCCGGGGGGGAGACTGCCCCCTAAACCTTTTTCCAGGGGGGCCGGTCTGTAGGAGCCCACGCGGTACAATTTTCCGCACCCGGGGCCCCGGAAAAATTCATGGAACAGGCCGCTCTGTGTTTTACCTTTAAGAAAAGGGGTTTTCAAAACCAGTTTAAGGGGCGTCTTGGGGCCCCTAGAGACCTCCCGTCTTCCCTCAGGGACCTTTATTCGGTTAGCGACCCGATCCCATTTACGGTTTATGAAACGGGAGGAGGGGGCTTTAGCAAAAAGGGATCAGTTCCCCCAAACCTGCGGGGGACCTTTCCCCCCCCAGGGCGTGGGGGAGGCATTCCCGGTGCAAACCCCCTCCGCTCCACGCCCGTTGGTTTCCTGTGGGGTCGTGACGAGGGCCCGGCAACACGTTTTCCCCGTTCCCGGGGATTTTTTTTGGGGCTTCCCGGGTCCGCCGGGGGAAATTCATAACCCGTCCCCGTGAAGGCAATATCGGGTTCCAGTTGGAAAGGGCCCGGGGGAGACCGCTTGTCATTCTTTCCGCAGCGGGGGGTTGCTTAGCGACACCATCCCCGTTCGTCACCAGGCCACTTTTCCCCCCCCTGTGGGGGCGCTGCATAAAGAAAAGTCTCCTTCTACGTGGGTGACCCCGCTTCCCCGTCGGCGCCTCCCCCGGACCCCATGGCTACGGCTTCCACTCTCCCTTTTCCCTGGACTGGTTTTTAATGGAGAGGTTTTATTCGTTGGGGGCCCAAATGTCGGGGACGCTGTTTTGGTTTGGGGAAACCCCGGGCCGGTGCTTCCCCCCTTCTCGTGGGAAAACCCCCCAAAGGGGCCATTGCCCGAGGCGGGGGCCGCCCGGGAAAAATTTTTGGGGGTTTCGTGATGTCTTTTCTGAGAGGCCCAAACGAGAAGGCTTTCCCCCGCACCGCCCCCTATGATTGCCCCAAACAACCTACTGCCGGGGACCAGCCCTCCTCGAGGCCGTGGGGCTACCCTCTGTTTGGGTTCTGAGGAAATCCCAAACATGACCAGAAATCTCAGGAGAATCTCAGGAGGGGTTTTATCCGCAAGTCCTCGTCACCCCGCCGGGTGCGGGGGGTTTTTTTTTCGTAAAGGAAGGGAAAGGGTGGTACCTTACGGGCCCCGGGATTAGACTAACCCGGGGTTTGAAAAAAGGGTCAAGGGGGAAGAAAAACCCGGTACCCCACTGCCGTTGGGTAAAGGAAAATGTTTTGAAACCGCCTGAAGGGGGCCAAAATTTTTCTTTAAATTGGATCTGAGAGGGGCCTACAAACTTGGTCAAATCCGCAAGGGGAAAAGTGGAAGCCCGGGCCCTCAACACCAGGGACGGGGAAATTTTAGTAACCTTTGGGGATGGGCCCTTCGGGGGCTATGCAATTCTCCCGCCGTTTTTTTTCGGAACTCCGTTTAAATTTACGTCTTCGGAAAACCCCCTCCCCACTGCGTGGTGGTCTTTCCCTTTATGAAATCCTGGGTGTTTTCTCCTGACCCCGAGACCCACCGCGCCATGTTTTGCCAGGTTTCTAAGACGTTCCCCCCCCCCGGGGGAACCACCCATACTCCAAGTGGGAAGGGGCCTCTTCCTTTAGACGAGCCCCCGTTTCTGGGGGACGTCATCTTTGGATCAAGGCCCACGGATTTGGGTCCCCCCGCGAAAAAATGTTTCGCGTGTTGGCAGTGCCAGCCCCATCGGGGTTGCGGCAATCCCGCAATTTTTGGGGTTCTCAACTACATTCCCCCAGGGTTTATCCCCCACTTCTCCACGGGTGGTGGCCCCGAAGTAGCCCCTCAACCAAGGGAAAAAAACCCCAAACCCCGCAGTGGGCCCCGTCCAGGGGGAAGGGGGCGTTTTCTAAACTCAAAATCCCCTTCGCTACGGCTTCCCTCCGGGGAACGTCCCGGGTTCCCCCAAAAACCCCTTTACCCCTGGGGCGTGGATGCCTCGGGTTTTAGGAGCTGGAACCCTTCTTACCCAAAAAGGGCCAAAGGGGGAAAGACTTTAACGGGGCGGGGTTTTTTTCTCCAAGAAAATTCTCGTCGGGCCCAAGAGGAATACAAAGATTGGGGGACCGGGGAAACTTTCAAACCATAAAAATTTGGCCCAGGAAAGGTTTGGGTTTTTTGCTGGAGGGTTTTCCCCTTTTCCCCCCTAAACTATCGGATTTAAGAACCTCCAATATTTTTTCAGACGGCCCCCCCGCGACTTTTAACCCCCCCCGGGGGGCCAGGGGGGGGTAGGTGGTCGCTCCCTTTTTCTCCCGGGTTTGCCCTTTTAAATCCCCTTCGGGCCAAACGAGAAGAATGTGGAAAAGGGGCGGGCCCTCTCCCTTTCCTCCCTTGGTGGGTGGGAAAATACCCTTTTCCAGGAACATATAATTCCTCCAAAAGCGCCTCATCTCGGCGCGGCCCCGGGGGATCTCCGGGAAAGGGTTTCCCCCTGGAAAGGGGTATGTTTCGGTTTTAGGGTTTCCCCAGGAAAATATTCTAAAAAAAGGGGACTTTCTCAAATTTGGGGGCAGGTTACCCCGGCGCCCCGAAGGGAAACCTTTTGGGCTGAAAATCCCCCGGTTTTTACTGGTGGGGGCCCGAACTGGAAAAGGATTTTTAAGGGCTTTTTTTTGTCTTGTGGGCCCTTTTGCCCGCCCAAAAAGACCACGTCAAAAAGGCCCGGGGAAAGGGCCCACTTCAAACCTCTCCCCATTCCCCAAAGCAACCTTTGGTTTAAAAAATTTCCATGGCCCTTTATTAAATGGGCCCCCCCTCCTCATATTGGGAACACCCCTTTTTTGGGTTTAATTAAAAGACCGAATTTCCAAGATGGCCATTTCGTTCCGGTTTCCCCGGGCCCGCCATTGCTTCCGTCTGGCGGAACTTTTCTTCCTTATGTGTTTTTCCCGGTGCCCTGGGCCCTTTCCCCAGCAAAATTTGTCTCTTTACCGGGGATCCAGTTTGTTTTCCCAAATTTTGGGGAGCTTTGTGCAATCAATTCAGGTCAAGCTCGAACCCTTTCTTCCGCCTATTTACCCGCAGACGAAGGCATGGTGGAGAGGGTCAACCAGGTCTTGGGATGCTACCTTTTGGGCCCCTTCGTCTCGGAAAGCCAAGATAAATTTGGGCCCCAATTTTTCGCCGTGGGCGGGGTTCTCCTTTAAAATCCCTTTTAGGGCGGAGTTCCGCGGGGTCCCCCCCCTTCTGTGGTGTATGGTTGCATCCCCGCCCACCTCTCCCCTCTGGGAAAAAACCCCCTCGGAGGGGCCCGGGGAAGCGGACGCACTATCCCCAAGATTTGAAGGGCCCTCTGGCCCCGGGCCCGTCAAATCGCGCTCCGTGCTTCCGAGCGCCCGAAGAATCAAGCGGGCAAAAACGAAACCCCCCCTCCCCTCTTCTCCCCAGGTGGAAAAAAAAAAAGGGGTTTTCTTCTTTCGTCTCTTTTTTGTTTCCCCTTTTAAAAAATGCCCTCTAAAAAAACTGGGGCCCCGGTTTTCCCGGGGCCCTTTGGGCATCGGCCGCCAAACAAACCCCTTTTCTTTTCAAAATTTTCCCGGGTCCCTCCTGCGATGAAATTCCCCAAATCAATTTCATGTGCCCCCGGGTTTAACCCCCGGCCCCAAAACGCTTTTTTCCCCAAGAAAGGCCCGGTTTTCCCCCCTCCCTCTTTGGCTGAAGGCCCGAAGTCCCTTTTGAGGTCAAGGAGATTCTGGGCAATGAAAGGGCTAGGGGGAAAGGGGATACTTTCTGGGGGACTGGAAAAAGGGGGTTTGGGCCCGAAGAGAGGGCCTTGGGAAACCGGGGGAGAAAAATTCTGAACCACAGCCTTTATTCCCGAGGGTTCCCTTTAATCCAGTAAGAGAGGGGCCCCAGGAGGGGGGGGGCCCAAGGGGGGGGGGGACTGTAAACGGGGCGGCCCCTGCGGGCCACTGTCCCCCGGCCCCAGGCGCCGGGCCAGGGCCCACCGCGGCTGGGCCCCCGTTTCCCCCCTGGTTTGGTGTTCGGGGTCCGTCCGGGGTCGCCCGCCCCCCGCCCGCGTCCACTTAAACCCTGGGCCCCGCTCCCCGCTCTGTCGGCTCTCCCGGCTCCCCGCGTGTAGCCCCCCCCTAGGGCGTTTCCCCCGGCCCGGCTTTTCTGGGGATTTAAAAGGGGGGCAGGGGTTTTCCCGGCTAATTGGTTTTTTCCGGGGAAAGCCCTATTTAAATTCCCCGGGGTTTTTCCTGCCAGCCCTTTCCCGGGTCCTTGGTGTTATTCCCTTGGGAAAAGTGTTTTCCCGAGCGTTCCTGTCTTGGGCCCTTCCCCGTGTACCGAAATCCTTTTCTTACGTTTACCGGCTCCCAAACCCTTTCACCGGCCCCGCCCCGACCTCCGGCTTGTCTACCCGGGCCCACTAACCAGGCCGCCTGTCCTGCCCCCTGCCCGTCCGAAACCACGAGCCTGCCTTTCCGTTCCCGGGACCTTTCACCCCTGGGCCCCCACTGCGGGGAACCCCCCCCCCAGTTTGGGGGGTGACCTGGGGACCTCCCCGCAGCCAAGGGCCATCCCGCTTTGCGGCGGGCCCCTGGTGAATACGGGACCCCCTTTGAATCCCACTTCCCTGGGTGGGGGGGGGGGTTTACTTGGGGCCCTTTGCCTGCGGTGGTCCAGTGGAATCCCCCTTTCCCAAACCCTAACGTTTTTCCCCCTGTTGGAATTCACCTTTCACATGTTGGATCAAATGTATGAAAAAGAGGGAAAACCATTAAAAATTTTTTTGACTGAAAAAATTTTAGGCCGACGGAGATAAATCCCCTGTGTAACTTTTGATGTCGCCCGTGGCAGCTCAAAGCGTGGGCACCTTTCCGTTTTGTGAGGCCCCTTTGGGGGAGGCTCCCTTATTTTTTCAGTCGGGCCCGGCCTACAGGATGGGAAAAACGTCCAATTTTCCCCTGTTCATGTCCCGGAAAAAAGATGCTGAAAAAATCTTTAGGGGGAGGGGGCTGGAGGGCGTGGGCGGTCCAAATTGGGAGCCTTTTTCCCCGCTGCTGAGAGGGAGGACAAACTCAAATTTCTAAAAAGAGAAATCCTCCTTTTGTCAGTTGGCCGCCCGCCTATGGGGCGGCATCATCCCTCCTCTGACGGGTTTTGACCCGGGGGGGTTTTCCCGCGCTTTCGTACTACTGCCCGCGGGGTGCTGTGGGGGAAAAAAAAAAGGTTTTTTTGGGGGGGGGTCGGGCATTTCCCGGGTCCCAAACCAGCAGCAACCTAATTTGGAGTCACTGTGGCAGCTTTCCTTACCCCCCCAGTGAGGAGGGCATCGCCAGCGCGCAGAGGGCCTGGAGAGACCCTGAAAACAGGTGGTGGCCTATTGAAAAACACTCTGCCCCCTAGTTTTAAAAACCGGGACACGGGGAAAACCCAAACTGGGGTGTGTCCGGGGAATTGCCCAGTTTTCGTGGAGAAGCTTCCTGCCCAGCTAGAGGGGCATCAGAGCGGGGGGTTCATTTTCGGCGGGGCCTCATTACCCCCCGGGAAACCCCCTTTTTCCCCGGGGGAAAAGTGGAACAATACCTTTTTTCAAGGGTGAATCAGGGGGAAAACGGCCCGTTTCCACAACCAATGCCTTAGACGTCAGATTACATCAGCCATCGCCTCACCAAAACTTTGAGAAAAGAGTCTAGGTTCAAAAAAAAAAAAATACCTGCCTCACCACTATTCTCTCTGCCACCCCCCTATGCCACACATCTGTGATAGGTTTTTTCCATCTGCCTCCCCCATCTTTACCAGGGATGTATTGCCACCCACCTCCACACCTTCATTGTGCCACTCTATGACCCCCATGCGCTGCTGCTGTTGTGCTTTTTTGCTACGGTCACCTCCACACCCTGCATTGTGCCAGTCTCTGACCTCATGCTGCTGCTGTTGCCCCGGTGACCTCCACACTCTGTCATTGTGCCACTCTGTGGCCTACTCCTGTTTTTCCCCCTCCACACTGTGTCATTGTGCCACAGTCTGACCTCATGCTGTTCTGTTGCTCCGCCTGCCCTCCACCTCTGTCTTTGTGCATTCTGGGCCTATTGTTTTTCCACCCCAGAATGTATTGGCCACTGTCGGGACTCATGCTCTTCTGTTGTCCTCCCTTATCCAACTCTGTCATTGTGAAACCTGTGGCCTCTCTTTTTTTGCCCCCTCGAATGTCATGTGCCACTGTCTGCCTCATGTGTCTGTTGCTCCTGCCTGACCTCCAACCTGTCTTTGTGCCACCTGTGGCCACCCTTTTTTTGCCACCTCCAGAATGTCATTGTGCCACTTCGACCCATCTGCTGTGGCCTGCCGTCCCCCTCCACTCTGTCACTTTTTTGCCACTCGTGGGCCCCTACTGATGTTGCAACCTGAGTCCTCGGTTTTTTTTTCCAAGCTGCGCTTGCCAGGATTTTATGGCTAATTACCCATTCAGTTTTTTTGCTATTTTTTGCCCTCTTAAGTGCCCAGGGAATTTTATAGTGAAGGATTCTAAGAGCGGCCCCATCATTTTGTTTGTCAAAAAAAACACAAAATTGTATGAAGACCAAACAAGCTCCCTTTGATATTTTAAAAATGGTACAACTTCTACAGCACCCCACAGGTCGTGCAGCCCGGGGAAAAGCTGTTTTTTAAATATTCTCCGAAGTAATTCGAAGAAAAAATTTTGTGGAAAAATTCGCGAATCGGCAATCGAATTTTTAGAAATTCCCCATCTCTGTAATCTTATTAGGGGAAACTATATAATTTTAAAAGGAGTTTTTCAGCACCCTAAATTGGGCCCCCCTTAGCATGGAAAGCAAGGGAATATACCGTTTGGGGTGGAGGGGTTACAGGTTTTGTTGGTATCTGGGATATTTTCTTAAAGAAATTGCAGCTGGGCCAGTAGACTTGCACACTCATAGGTTGGCAAGCTGGACCCCAGGATTCCCTAAATACCAATTGTCAATAAATCGGGAAACGGGGGGAGGCCCAAGGGGCTTTTGCAAAATGGCAGAGACATTTCCTGGAAAACCTTGCTATTGGGGGGGCGAGCTTATTCTGTGATAAAACCCGTTGGAAGCCTGCCAACAAAATCCTGAACTGTTAGTGTTTTTCGTACTGGGGTGCAGCTGTTGTTATGTGGCTCCTCAGTAACACACCAATTTGGGTACTGTGCCATCCACCACCCCAAAGCAGGATTAAGCGGCACCAAAAAGGCTTCCATTTTCTCGTTTTTAAAAAAAAAAAAAAAAAAAAAACCCCCTCTTCAAGCCTGAGTGTTAGGTTCTTCCTACTAGGGTGAAGATGTTGTATATGTGGGGTCCTCGATAAAACCACCAAAGTTTGGGTATGTGCACTCCACCCCCAAGAGGATTAAAGCGGCCACCAAAAGGCTTCCATACTCGTACCCAACCATCTTCAGATCCCAAACAAAAATTGGGTTAAATTTGTTAGACA
>JAODAL010040603.1:0-36741 GCA_025379985.1 Phyllomedusa bahiana
CATTAAAAATTGGGAAACAGCTACTCCCAGCTGCTGTATGGAGACTTCCCGCCAGAGCTTAGGAAATACAACAGAAGCTCCTTGTATGTAATCAATGTAGTCACCATTTACCATCTGTGGTGCGCGCGGTGCTGCCTCACCATCAATAAGGAGGTCCTCTCATGTGATACAGTCAGGTATAAAAGTCCTTTTTTAGAGATTTCCTGAAGGGCGTATATACAAAAGACCGGGAGAAATAACCCGGTAATGTCTGCTGGAGAAATATCCATGTGTCAGGATTTGTGTGATGACGGTTATAATATGTAATGTAACTTTATTCCTTCCCAAATTTGTGTTTTTAATTGTAAATAATTTTTAATATTTTGATGCAAGTTTTTTGAATAAAAAGATCATTATAGTAGATATATTCTTGTACATAGGGGCAGTATTATAGTAGTTCTATTCTTGTACATAGGAGCAGTATTATAGTAGTTATATTCTTGTATATAGGGGCAGTATTATAGTAGTTATATTCTTGTTCATAGGGGGCAAGTATTATATTATTTATTTTCTTGTTCATAGGGGGCGTTATTATAGTAGTTATTTTCTTTGTAATAGGAGCAGTATTAAAAAGTAGTTATATTTTTGTATATAGGGGCAGTATTATAGTGTTATATTCTTGTACATAGAGGGCAGTATTATAGCAGTTATATTCTTGTACATAGGGGGCAGTTTATGTAGTTAAAATTCTTGTACAAAGGGACAGTATTATAGTATTTAAAATTCTTGTACATAGGAGCAGTATTAAAAGCAGTTACATTCTTTGTACATCGGGGAGTATTACAGTAGTTATTTTCTTATCCATAGGAGGCAACATTATGTTAATTATGTTGTATTACATATTGTATTGTTGATGGGGGCAGTATTATTTAGTAATATTGTTCTCAATTGTGTTAGTTTTTTCATTAGTTTCACAGTTTTTTCATTCATTTTTTTAACGACTCTTTTTATTGGAAATATAATGCTGTTGTGTCCTCTCCCTTATAATCTAAAAATATTAATTTGTATAAATGACTGATGATTGATGCAGCCTGGAGGGTGCCCCTTTTTATAAAAATGTAAAGAAACTTTGCCAGATGTCTCAGTCTCATATTTATACACAGTATATTTTTGTTTTCTGAGACAATCTAATCTTATTTTTTGTAGAATGTCACATAGAAGAGAAAAAGGTGCTCAACCATATATGTTGTGCAAGGGCATATACTGCCCAAAACGCGTAAGCGTATTCTGTAACCCACACATTACCCAATGTTTTTACTTATGGATGTGTAAATAAATGAAAATTTGGACTCTATGGCACTGGTGCTTGTTTTAACACTTCTTGGTGTGAAGGATTTTTGATAATCTTATTTTTCACATTTTGTTAAAATGTTACAACATAACTGACATCTACCTGTGATATTTTTTAAAAATTGTTAGTTTTTTCTAGTGCAAGAAAGAACTTAAACACAATGATACACTTTAAAGGTCATTTTACAAACCAAATGTTATCACAAGAGAAAGGTTTAACAAGAGATTTGCAATAATGGATTTAATTACATTTATGCGGCTGACGCGTTTTATGGCTTCTCATGTCGCTGCTTTGTCATAACTGATAACAGAGCCCTGTTTTATTTTATTAACTTCTCTAAGGTTCAAGAGGCCACCCTAGGGTGAAAATAAGCAATAAGGTGAGGGAGGGGCAGCATTTATATTATCGTGGGTGGCCAGAGGATCCCGAAGAGTTCAGAGAGAGCCAGTGCTAACCCATGAATGCACCCTCAGTCACCAGCAGACGCTATGGTAGAGAAATTCTTGGATAAACTGTATTTTTTAGACTATAAGACACACTTTTCACAAGAACGTGTGCTGCCATTTGCTTGTTATGAAAGCCAGGGGGCCTTATAAAAGTTTCTATGGTTGCCTCCTTTCTACTCTTATTACACTCTGCTTAAAGGGGTATTACCACCACATTGATTAGCTTTAAAGGGAATGTGTCATCAAAAATAACTTTGTTTAACGCACGTTTTTATGCCAAACACATTTTTTAAGACTTTTTGGTTATATGTTTTTTAAATTTTCCATATCACTTTCAATAATAGTCTGACATTTCCTGTTCTGTAGAGAAAGAGCAGTTGTCTGCTCATTATCAGCACAAAGAGGGTCAAACTGAAAGGAGACACCAGTGTGAATAGATAATACAGGATCCACCAATCACAAGAGGAGATGTCACAGTACACCCTTTCACCTCCCTGCACACTGATTTCTTCCCAGGTAACAGAGCATGAGTAGAAAACTCTCCTATAGAAGTGAATGGGACTGAGTCAGTCTTAAGTCTCCTATGTGCATGAAGCTACTGTAAAGCATCTCTCTGAATGCTGTTAAAGCAAACAAGGCCTAGTGGCCAAAGTGAAAACTGCAAGACTTAAGAATTATTAAAAAATATTGAAAGTGATATGAAAAAAATAACAAAAATACTAAAACATGTGTTTCACATAAAAACAGGACTTAAACAATGACTCATTTTTTGATGACACATTCCCTTTAAACATGTAGGCAAATGTAAATAAAGATTATTATCAAATACATTGCTGTTCAAATTTAGCTTAATTTCAGAGTTAGAGCAGTTCCTATTTCCTGCTTGTGTACACATGCTTATCTAGTTACCGATCACCTCCCTTCGCTCTAGTAGTGGCTAGGCTGGTGACCTCAATCTCTACTGTGTGTTATCAGAAGAACAGAGCTTCTCAATCCTGAATTTATCTTTCTACTGGGAAAAAGATGAACTCTAAGGCCATGTCCCCAGGGCACAGGTTTGTGGCCAGTTTTTCAGGCGGTTTGCGGTTTTGCAGACCTTCTTAAAAACCCTCCACAAACAAACACACTGGGCTTCTATGGAAAACCCTTGCAGCAGTCCCCACTGCACGGCTTTTCCTCCCGGTGGTTTTTCAAATATGAACATGTGAATGGGAAGGGGGAGGGCTTTTCTCCGCTCATCGCATTCTCAATACAATGATTAGCTTTTAACATGTAGGGACAGGTAATTGAAGACTTTTTTCTAAATACATTGCTTTGTTGATTTTTCTTTGGTCAGGAGATAAAGAAGATTTTATCTCCTCTTAGAGCACACAAGCTTCTCTGGTTTTGACCATCTTTCCCCCTCCTCTCCCTACTGTCTCTTATCTCTAATTGTGCTTAGCAGCTGTCGGTCACTCAGTCTGGTTATGCTGAGTCACCTCTCTAGCAACAGACTTTTTAAAGCCTTTCATTTAGCTAAGTAAACACTCTTGAGCGCTCTGCAGCTTGAGTACTATACTTTATCAATTTCTTGCCCTCATGTCACTGTAACAGAAATAGCAGATGATGTGTCAATCACTGCTATAGACCCAATCACAGCTTAAACTGTAAGTGTGATTCTAAAGCTGGCTGTAGCTCTGTGAAACTACATGGTGAGAAAACCTCTTTAAGGTAGGGTGTAATAGGAGTGTCTTAATGTACACTGTTCAGCAATATATTACTACTGCAGAATAGCTTATGAGTGATAGCACCCCAGAGTGGTACCTTAGGGGGACAGAAAGTACCAATATAAAAAGAAAAAGGTTTTAAAAATTAGAAAAATAAGCTAAAGGAAGCTCAAAACAACCTTTTTTTTGTCATTTTACAAATAATACAAATTTCTTTTACCTATAAAATAGGTGCATCTTTTTGACTGAAAAAAAGGAACTGTGATGCTTTGTCTAATTTTTCTCATGTTGCCCCTACTGGTGAAACAAATTATTGCAGGCTGACAAACATCACTACTATACAAACCAAAAAAAATTCAAATGGACGTCAGCATCAGAGTGCTTATTTAATATAGAATCAGGAGTACAAAGAGTGCAAGTTTCGGCTCAAAAAAACACTATAGAGCCTTTTTCAAGCTGGTGTCTGACCTCTATGTGGTCTCTATATGGCGGTGTTGTAGGTTATACCTGAGCTGGTATCTGACCACTATGTGGTCTCCATATGGCAGAGTTGTAGGTTATACCTGAGCTGGTGTCAGACCACTATGTGGTCTCTATATGGTGGTGTTGTAGATTATACCTGAGCTGGTGTCTGAGTACTATGTGATCACTATATTTACTATTTTGCCATAGGCAAACTTAAACTCTATCAGTTCTCTATCTGTAAAACACTAAAACCGTAACTTTTTATTATGTATACTCTTTAACACTATTAGACACACACATTTACAAAAACCCTGATTTCTAACCTCACCATTTAACCCTTTCTACTTCTGACAAGAAGGAATCAGCCTTCAAGTCTGGTGCGGAGCACCACCTATTCACAGGAAGCCTTAGTAATATTACACAATTACTAGCTCCATGTAAGGGATCCCCAAGCTCTACCCATGGCAGCGGAAACTCCCTAATCTCATGGACACAAAACAAATAAGGGCCCCCTTAGTGCACGTCTGCAGCAGGAGTGCACTTTTAGACAGAGTTGAGAACTCACAATTTAAAACGTCATGTCGACCTCCGAGTTCCTACACATTTCAAGCTGAATCGTGCTACTACCGAACATGTTTCACACCGCTAACCTGGCTTCATCAGGGTTATAGTCCGCATCCCGAACGGTGTCACAAGGGGGCCTAAATTTGTTTAGTGTCCATGAGAATAGGGACAAACTGAGCCCAAGTAGGAGGCTTGGGATCCCTTGACTGAAGCTAGAAAATTGCTGTATATATAAGGCTTTTCTGTGGAGGTGGTGTTCCACAGACTTGATAATCAGAAAAGGAGCTAATCCTACTTTCATGAAGTAGAAATGGTTTAAAATGGGTGAGTAGAAATCAGGTTATAAATAAGTGTGTATAGAGGTAAGAGTTATACATACTAAAAGTACGTTTAAGTGTTTTACAGATAGAGAACTGATTGAGTTTTAAGTCTGCCTATGGCAAAATAGTAAATAAGTGATCAAAAAGTCCGCTTTTTGTTCTCTTTTGCAGAATTCCCAATTTTTTGGAGACTATGTGAGTAACTATTAGGTCCTCTATATCGCGAGTGTTGTCGTGTTTTATACCTGATCCAGTTGAGCCTGACCTCGATGTGGTCTCCACATGGTGTTGGTGTAAGGGTTATACTGAGCTGGTGTCAGATGACGTCTATGTGGTCACTATAAGGCGCAGTGTTTAAGTGTAATACTAAGCAGGTGCCATGAACCCCTATGTGGTCTCCTATGGTGTTAGTAGGTTATACCTGAGCTGGTGTCCTTGACCACTATGTGGTCTCATATGGCGGTGTTGTAGGTTTATACCTGAGCTGGTGTCCTGACGTCTATGTATCTGCTATATGGCAGTGTTTGTAGGTAATACCTAAGCGGTATGTCTGACCTCTATGTGGGTCTCTATAATTGGCAGTGTTGTATAATCACCTAAGATGGTGTCTGACCTCTATGTGGTCTCTATATGGTGATGTTGTAGGTTATGGGTTTGTTATCGATAATGTATATATTTATTCCTGTGAGTGGTCATGTTGTTTGGTGGCCCAGTGCACAGCTCTGACCAGAGGCCCATAATGCTGTTAAGACAGCCCTGGCCATACCTATCCTATGACACCAATGTCTGAAGTGGAAATACTCATTTAACGGGATAATCGGTGTATAAGGAAAAAGAAACCATTCTTCAATAATCACTGATATTAGGTACAGGGCGTAGGCAATAGGGGTAACAGGCAAGCCTATAGGTGGAGCAGAATAGCAGTCTCGTCACCCTCAAGGCCCTAGGAGCCAGTGGAGGCCCAAAGGTCCTTAATATGACCGTATGAAAAAAACCAGTAATTAATACGGTGGTACAATGTTAGGATTTTGCAAACTGGGGGCCCAAGAGCTGTATGTTACGCCTCTGATTAGGTACATTCTGTTCAAGAGTGTATCCAACCAGTGTATCTAACCTGCACTAAAATAGAGGCAGCTGCTGCCATTGAGACTATAGATCAGCACAGGTCACTTCAGTGTGGACTGCTCTGTTACATGTAATAGTTGGAGGGTGATAAGTGATGTTCTGTGGGAATATAAGGTCAGGGTTCAGCAGTTCTTAGTATCTGGGATTAAAAAGTCATCATAAAGCACGCAGCGAGGAATGTTTTCATGTCATATATCCCCAGCACGACTTGTTCTATGCTGAATGTTTTCCGTAAATTCTAATAATACTCATTGCCCTCGTCAGTAGTTCAGATACTAAGCAAACAAACAAGTCTTTATTACAATGCTAGGTAACCCAAGACCTGTGAGGAGATGAGGGCTGCAGCATCTGGGGCTTGAAGAACATCTGGTACTTTCTTTTAAGCAGCTTCTTGAACTCAGAAAGCTCTGGCTTTGGTTTTCTATCAGCGGAAAGATTATATCAGAGCTTTATGTATCAGAAGTGTTCATCCTGTGCTTCCTGATTCTTGAAAAGAAAGCTTGATATCAGAGAAGACTGACATTTGCACAGGCAAAGAATTAGTGGGGAGGAAGAAAGGGGATTATAGCTCTGTATAGAAATGCAGAATTGCCAGTTTTTAAACAGGAATGTGTGAAGTGGGGAAAACGACAGAAAACTAATACAGACCTCCCCAGAAAATATATTTTCCCTTTTTCAAACTTTCTAAGCAAATACATAATCTACAGCATACCCTGTTAATACAGACTCCAGAGCAGACCCCCTAAACTAATACTGACTACAGACCAGGCCCTGCTAGTAACAAAATAGCTCCTACCATGTCTAGATCTAAATAAATACCGACCCTAGACAAGACCCCATAAACAAATACAGACCCCGGATCACATCCCCTAAACAAATACTGACCACAGACCAGACCCCATAAACAAATACTGACTCCAGACCAGATCCCTTAAACAAATACTGACTCCAGACCAGACCCCCTAAATAAATACAGACTCAAGACCAGACACTCTAAATAATTACAGACTCCAGACCAGACCCTCTAAATAAATACAGACCCCAATCAGACCCCTTAAACTAATACCTTACTCAGCACCGACCCAACTCCCTAAACAGTACTCGACACCAGACCAACCACTCTAAACCAAAACAGATGCCGGCACGGTCTTCCATTAGGTGGGTATATATCATAAAGTTTTATTTTGATTATGTAGGAATCTTTTATCTGGGCAATAAACATAAAACTGTGATTCTGGCCCCGTATGACACTGTTTGGCTGTGATATTTTGGCGCTGTATGGCCCAGTCTTGTAGGAACTATACATAGAATTGAATTTGGGCACTGTATGGCTTTGTTATTGGAGTACCATATGGCTCTGTTATTCAGCACTGTATGGCTCTGTAATCTTGGTACTGCATGGATCAATTATTTGGGAACTATACATAGAACTGTTACGGCTGTATGGCTCAATTATTTGGGTTCTGTATGTAAAATTTCAATTTTGACATCTCCATTATTTGGGCATATATAACTGTTATTTTGGCCGTTTATGGCTCTGTTATAGAAACACTGGACACTGAACCCTATATGGATTTGTTATGTGGATATTATTTATACAACTGCTATTTTGACCTTGTATTGCTCTATTATATGGACACTTTGTATAGATCTGTTATTTTGGTCCTATATGATCCTGTTATATGGGTACTATATATAGAACTGATATTTGGCTTTGTATGATCCTGTTATATGGGTACTATATATAGAACCGATATTTGGCCCTTTATGAGTCGATTATATGGACACTGTATATAGATGGGCACTTTATATAGAACTGTTATTTTGGCCTTTTTGGAACAGTTTGGCTATGTTATTTTGGCACTGTATTTCTCTGTTGCGTAAGCACTGTTGATAGAACTGGAATTTGAGCACTGTATAGCTTTATTATTTAAAGTAACAAAATGACTGAGTTTATTCAGCATTGTAAAATGGCTTGTGTTTATATTGGAACTATTAGTTATTTGGAGAACAATATATACGAAAACTTTTTATGGCTGTTTGGCTTTATGTGGATTGTGTAAGTTAAACTTGTATTTTGACAATGTTTGACGGTATTATGAGGGGCCTCTATATAGAACTGGTAGGTTGGCCCTCTTTGACTCTGTTCCTGTGGGTACTTTATATATCCCTTGGTCCCATATGACTCTGTTGTATAGGTCCTATCTATAGAACTATTATTTTGAACTCTGTTGTATGGGCACTACATATAAAACTGTTATGTTGGCCCTTTATGGCTCTGCTATATGGACACTATATAAAGAGCTGTTTATTTGACTCCATACGACTCTTTTATGTGGGCATGTTTTATATAAATATATATACAGCATGTGTGAGCTATATAATATACATAATATATATATCTTAATATCATATAAATAAAGTATATATATAGTATAGTATACTTATATGTATTGTGGGAATTTCACTCAAAACGGAGGCATTCCCTTAAAACGTGCAATAACTGCGAGTTTCACATATGGCGCAGTAGGGTTTCATTACGAACAAGGAAAACTAAACAGCAAGGAGGCTTTGCTTCATGCCAAAACCAAACATAAACTGTCACAGGTCCTTTATTCCAGTCACAATACCGTTAGTGCCGTCTCATGTCGTACATCCCACCGTTATCAAGGCCCAGCTCTTGGCTCCTCTCACCATTGCCTCATTCCACTAGAGAAGTATTCGATAGGAATGGAACCACACCCGATACCACCTGAGCCTGCTGGCCTTTAATAGAGTGGCTGTAAGCCCAGAACTGTATGTGGGAGCAGCCCGTCCCACCCCAACTCTCCAGACTGCTCCAATAAAGCCCGACCACATCACCGGCTTACTGCCATACAACAAATACAAAAACGAGGTGTCAAGTGGCCCTCTGGCCCCGCTGACACCAGAAATAACAGCTTTTTTTCACCCGATCTTAAGGCAGATCGGTGACACCTAAAGTCCGATCCACTACCAGCAAGAACCTTGTGCCCTCCTACAATATATATATATATAATATATATATATATATAAAGTAATATAATATATATATATATAACATCAATATTTATAATATAACAATATAACACTCTCTCTACTCTCTCTCTCTCTCTATATATATATATATAGTATAAATAAATTATATATATATCTAATATATATAAAATAAGTATTTGGCACGTAACAGCACGTTTTGTTGGCACTATCCATAGTTTGGTATTTGGGCACTGGTATAATGACCTTGTATCCTTGTTGTTTTGGGTACTAATGTGAGTACGTCGCGACCAGGTAACTGCAGTTTAATTAATATATTGTTGCTTTAAAGCTTCATAAGAGATTGGCGAATTGATTCTAACGAAGTAGATATTTCGTTTAGCGAATTTCACAGGAAACTTAGTTCGGAACGAAGTCGACAGTTTCTGTCGGACTTTCGGCGTGAACGAAGTGTGCTTTTGACTGTTAAAATTGCACGCGCACATGGCGCTACATGGGGCAAAGTCACTCTGGGAGAAGAAGGGCAACGCCAGCCAGAACATGTGCAGAATGAAGCCAATCAGAGAACCAGTGCGGGATACAGTGACGTCAACGCACTATATAAGACCGAGCGCAACGCCGGGAGCTCAAGACTCCTCTCCTGTACTGAACACGAAGGTGCTAGCCGCGGTCTGAATGCGATACTGAAGAATTGATTTTTAATAATACGATTTCTGTGGGGTGTCTCAGCTTGTCTCCAGCTTCTTCTCTTAATTTTCTAAATTTCTAATTTTTTTTCTTTTGGTATGTGGATCTGAAATCCAGTGTGCAGTCCCACATGCAGCTGCATTATCCATTCAATAACGCCAAGTGGATCTAAGCCTGTTTTCCTGTTTGTAACTTCATTAAAGAAACCAGCGTTTTTTTACAAATACAAATACCACTTCATTTTTGACTGCTCATTCTATTGCGAAATTTACATCCAGGGTTAATTACAAGCGTTGTTTTGCTGGTTGTCTTTCCCCCAAGAAAACCCGGTCTTTTTTCAACGCCAAAATACTATAAATTTTTTCCTGTAGCCTAATTTCACAAGCAAAAGCGTTAATTACAAACATTATTCTCATGTTGTCAGTGTGGTCAGAAAACACGCATTGTAAACACGCTACAAAGCTACATTTCTGTGGGGCTCAATTCTTTGGCGCAACATTTACATCAGAGGGTTAATTAAGCGTTGCGTATGCCTGGTGTGCTGAAAAAAATAAACCCGTGCTTTTTCACGCAAAATTATATACATTTTTCCTGTAGGCCAAATTCAATTTCCGAAGGTATAATTAATGCCTTTGTTGAGCCATTTTACACATTTAGTAAAACAAACATTTTTTTTTTAAACGACACATACAAGTAAATTTTCCTGGCCATTTGTTGAGCGCAATTTATATCCAAGGATACCCAAGCTTGTTAACTGGGGTTCATTTGGAGTCAAAAACAGGTGTATATTTGATCATATACAGATATCATATCAAACAGTGTCTGTACATTTTAGAACAAACAGTATGTCAGACAAGAGGTTGGCAGGCTCTGCAACCTTCGAGTGCGGCAGTGGCACAAACATTTCCTGGAACAGGCCCAGGTCGCAGCACAGCAAAGGGACGTCCGTCATCAAGGGGTCACTCGGTGAGGCCAGAAATGCCTGCTGTTACACTAGCTAGCCGTGGTGTTGTTCAGCAACACCAAGGGTTCTTGATTGGGTTGACCTAGGTCATCCTCTTCTCCCAGATGACATCTGACAACCCCACCCAAGAGTCGTTGGAACGCACACAGACACAACCAATTAGTTGGCATGGCCCGGAGCGGGTCAGCGGGCCCTCACACTGTCCTCACCGCCTCTGTCCATACCGTTCCCTCAGCCAGAGATCTACAACTGTGTCTGGGCCAGCGCCACTATATAGCGAGGATGAAACAATTTTGAGCGGCAGTCAGCAGCTACTTGGCAGCGAAGAAATGGGGCCAATAAAACCCCTGCTTCTTGTCAGTCATGGCGGCAAAGTATAGAAGTGGAGATGTCATGGGAGGTCAATGTTGTGTGAGAGGGTCAGCCACTGCATACCAAGGCCGGATGATGAGCGACCAGCAATGACGATGAAAAACCAACCGAAAAAGAGAGCAACAGCACCAAATCTCCACACGGTAAATATCCCTAAGTTCTGTGCATCAGCCACGTCAACTGGTTTTGTCAAGCCTGAACACACCAACAAGATAGCCAGGAATATGCAGAAATGCTAACGGCAGTCTAACCAAATGATTAAAACTAGGAACTCTTTATTCATAAAGTTGCAAAATTCACACGTTTTCAGCCACAACACTGTTGCCTTTCTCAAGGCCATTCAAGTTCCCTGTTTTAATCTTCCATCTGGAGCTGCCCGTTTCGCATTCTACTATTCCCTAGGCTAGCATTGACGATGAACACAAAATAGGATGAAGATGTAGACGACCACTACTATGGGAGCCGGGGTGAGGCAAGGGCTTTCCAATCATCGTGTCCAAGGAGAAGAAGGAGGCGTTCCGCCTTGCGCTTCAGCCATGTATCAGCGCAGCCAGCAAGTGGGCTCATGTGGCCGTGGAGTCCAGCAGGATAGCAGCAGTGTGAGTCGGGGGAGCAAGCGAGACCGACGGGGTACAATAACACGCTTACGCGCGGTCCACATGAAAGTAGCGGCACAGATCGGCTCAGCGAGGCAGTCGGCGGCAGTAGTCAACTCAGTGACGGAGCGTTGGCGATAAAATAACGATACACGGGCGGAGCGAGGCAGTTCTTTGCAAAGACAACCGGAGAGGCCGAATAAAGGGTATAATGGTAGAATCTTCTGGGCAGAAAGATGAAGCGTACGGAGACCAGGGAGCATACAACTTTGACTACCAACGGCCCTGCCTCAACACATGCAAGCGTCACCATCCAGTGGGGCCTGGGAGAAACGACGGCTCAGATGTGGGTGGTCCATCCTGCCACAGCAGCAACCAGCAGCAGAGCACGCCAGTGGCACGCATGCTGCCATGGCAGCCAGACAAGGCACCACCACCACTGCAGAAGGAGCTGTTTCTGTTTGAACATCACTATCTCCTGCCAATTGCATCCTGCACCTCGTTAGTCTCATGAGGGCGCCAGAAGTCGTTCAGTACGAGGCGAATTGCAAAGAGACAACAGTATGCCCGTCCAACCAACCTAAGTGTGCTAGCAACTGACCGTTCTCTCTGTCCAATTTGTTGGTACACTGCAGGGTCCCTTCCTTTCCCAAATGGTGTGACTCTGCACCCATCAGAGAACTAAAGGCATGTCCGATGCAGAAGATGGAGAGTTCCAAGCCGTACTATCTTACTTTTCCAAAAATAGGCAGTACCAGCACGATTCATAAATATGTAGAAACAGATAGTGGTTCATTCCATTGACAGCTCATCGGTTTGTTCCAAGGTGCACGGCAGCGCGGACGTCTGGAGCTGTAACTACGGTCAAGGCCAGTAAACAATGTCCCTTACCCAAACCCCCACTGGGTGAATGTGCTTCCAGCCCATGCACACCAACAACTTGGACAAGATACCCGCTTTCTCCTCCACAAGTTGTCAAACTTGCTGCAACCATGCGCCAATAGTCCCTCTCCTCCTCGCTCCACCACCACCGACCCACCATCTCAGCCTCCACAAGCTACCTGCTCCATCATACCACATGTTAGGGCACAGCGGTGTCAGCGCAGTTTCTACACCTGTGCTTGCCTCGCGAACGAAGTCACACCAGTGGGAGGAACTGCCTCCGCGTCATGCAGCGAAGAAATCGATGTGTGGCTTTCTCCGCGCCAACTGCAAATCGGCAACCATGGTGGACGGACAATGTGGAGGAACAAGGGTTGTCCGCGCTGCACCACGAGGAAGGATGGTTCCATGCGCCCTGCATGGCCACGTGTTCAATCTGGTTGTGAAAAAAGTTCCTGAAGTCTTCCACCGATCTTCATAACATTCCTGAAAATGGAGCCAGGAAACTGTGCATGCACTTTTATCCATTTCGGTACAAAGCCAGTACACCCTCCTTGAGTAGCAGCGGTCAGAACGGCCCTCCCCCAACACACCACTCTGATATGCCGATGTTTCCACCCGCTGGAATTCCAGTCTGCACATGTTGGAAAAGAACCGACTGTATCTGAACAGAGAAAGGCCATTAACGATTTTTTTGATGATCCAGGCAGACAAAGTACTCCCCTTGTGTAACTTTGCAAGTCAGCCAGTGAGGCAAGCTCATGCGTTGACACCTGCCCGTTTGTTGAGAGCCATTGAGGAGGCTGGACGTATATTTTTCAGTCGCCCAGGACTAAGATGAATAACATCATCTCCCACGCTTCATGTCCTGGAACATAAGCTGAAAAAATCTGTCTGGGCAGTGGACTGGAGACGTGGGCGACTAAACTCTCGTGGCCACAATGAGTCCGGTGGGCGACTGAAATTGGATGGAGGAGTAGGAGCGAGACATTGGATGCAGAAGCATGTCCTGGTGAAATGAGTGGATATTACATACCCAGGGTGACAAGAGAGGAGTAGCATGGGAAGCCAGCTGGTAGGAGGGTGGATGGGAGAATGAGGAAGACAGGCAGAGACCCCCAATCACCATGGGGCAGTATACATAGGAAGGGAGGTGCAGGAGCCCCTCGGATCACTTGTGCAGAGGCCCGCAGCATGCTATTTGCCTGGCTAGTGACAGCCGAATAGTTCAGCAATCCTGCAGAGGGCAGACTTCTGGCTCTCCACCCTATTGGACCCTCGCGTAAACCCGTCCATAAATGTGAGCTCCTTTTTCCCCCAGCAATGAAGGCGGAAGACACACTCAAATACTATAGAGGGAAATCTCGTAATCAGTTGGCTGCTGCCTATGTGCGGCATACGTACCCGTCCTCTGAAGGTCTGACCGGGGTGGTTCCTCAGCGCTCACGTACTACAGCCGCGGCTGCTGGGGTGGAAGGTGGGGGTAAGGAGCAGTACCACACCATCAGTAGTAACCGTAAGTCAAGGAGTCACTGAGATTAGGCATCTTTCCTTCATCCCGCCTAGTGAGCAGTGGCAAGTCGCCAGCATCAGCCGCACGCGAACCTGTATCAGCTCCTGAACCAACAGGAAGTGGCCTACTTGACAGCACTCTGCCACCGCCAGTTAGAAGATCCGCTGGACTAGCTGTTCACCAAACTGGATGTTCGGGCCAGCAACTTAATGCCGAGTTTGTCAGTGTAGAAGCAGTCCTGCCCGCACCATGACAAGCTGTGGCATCAGAGCGGGTGTTACAGTCAGGCGGGGAGCCATCGAATTACCCCAAAGAGAACCCGCTTGTCCACGGGAAATGGGAACGAACTGACCTTTGAGTCAAGATGATCAGGCGTGTGTGATCGCCAGGATTTCCACACACCATTGCCTATGACGTCAGTCTGGGTCAAACTAACCTGCTCAGCCACTATTCTGATGGCCCGCCACCCTCCTGAAGCCACACATCTGCTGATAGTTTCTCCATCTCCTACCACCGTCTTTAAACCAGAGGACTGGTAATTCGCCACCCACCACAACACTCTGTCATTGTGCTACTCTATGACCTCATGCTGATGCTCGCTGCAGTTGCCGGTGACATTCACACTGTGTCATTTGTGCCACTGTCTGACCTCAATGGCTCGACTGCTGTGGCTGCTGAGCCATGTCTCCCCTCTTACACTGGTGTCATTGTGCCACTATGACCTGACACTCAATGCTGACTGTAGTCCCACTATGCCTCATGCCGTGACCCATCCGCCCATCAGTCATTTGTGCCACACTGGGCCTATTACTGTATTGTGGCCGCCTCCAGAATGTCTTGTGCCCACTGCCTGATCTCATGCTGCCTGCTGTCGCGTGACCTCCACACAGGATCGGACTGGGCCGCCGGGGACTGGGAACCCCCGATGGGCCCCCCTGAGCCCGCTGGGGCCCCGGATCTGCAAGTGCCATCGCTCCCCCGGGGCCCCCGGTCCGCCGTCATACCGGCTCACAGGACCCCGGTCCTGCCGACCCGAGCCTCAGAGACCTGCCCGGTTAGCCGGGACTACAGCCCCCCGACTCCCGGGGCTGCGCGGTTTCCATCCAGCGGAAGCACAGCGCCACTAGCGCTGCTCTCCGCTGAAATCCCACTGGCATTGCTGAGTGTGTTAGGCCTACAGCCTGCTGGCTGCCGGCCCCTACTGCTGACGTAGGCGCGCGAATTACGTCACTTCAATTCACCGCGCCCGTCCCTATGCAGCGGGCGGCAGTACGAGCCGCGTGCAGCTCGGAGCGGGCCGGAGCAGGAGCCCGAGCCAGGTAAGTGGCAGAATGATGTTTATTTTTTTTTTTTTTTTAACTAGCCAAGGGGTCCACTGGCTACAAAGTTGGGTGCCCTGGCTACAAAAGTGCCCCAGGCTACAAAAGGGGCCCTGGCTGCAAAAGGGGCCTGACTACCAGGCGGGTCCCTGGCTACCTACAAGGGGTCCCTGGCTACCTACAAGGGCCCGGCAACAAGAGGGGGCCCCTGCTACAAGCGGGGGGGGGGCCCCTGGCTACAAAGCAGGGCCCTGGCAACAAGGAGGGGCCCGGACTACAAAAGGGGCCCCTGGCTACCTACAAGGGGAGGCCCTGACTAGCCTTACAGGAGGCCCAGAACAACCATACAGGGGCTGCTGTACTACAAGGGGAGAGACCCCTGACTACAAGGGGCCTCTGGCGGCTACCTCTCTGTGCTAACCTAAAAGGGGCCCCCTGGCAAGACGTTAAAGGGGATGGCCCCTGGCTACTAAGGGGGGCCCTGACTACAAGGGGGTTCCCCTGGCCTTACAAAAGGGGTCCCTGTCACAAATGGGCCCTGACTACAAGGGAGGCCCTGGATACCTAAAAGGGGGCCCTCACTAACAAGGGAGGCCCTAGGCTTACCAAAAGGGGGGCCCGACCTACAAAGGGGCCCCTGGCTAAACCTAACGGGGGCCCTGACCTCTACAAGGGGGATCCACTGGCTACCTAAAGGGTGGCACTGACTAAACGCACAGGGTGTCCTTGACTACAAGGGGGGCCCAGACTACCTTCAAAAGGTACTCCTTGACTACCTACGAGGTGGGCCTCTGAACTACAACAGGAGGGGCCCTGGCTAACCTAAATAATCAAACGGGTCCCCTGTGACGTACCTACACAGTAGCTAAAGGGGGTGGCGGGCGGGGCACCCCTGGACTTCCTGCCACACTACCTAAAGAGACACCCCTAACTACCTTGTAATACCTACCTAAAGGAGACCCCTAACTGCATGTATACTACTACTCATGGGAAGCGCCTAACTGCCTGTAAACTACCTAAAGGAGACCCCTAACCTGCCTGTATACTACTTCATGGGAAGCCCCTAACTGCCCTGCACAACTACCTATAGGTAGAGCCTTAACCTGAGGCTGTATACTACTTCATGTGGGAAAGCCCAACTGCCTGGGTATGACTTCCTTGCCAGCCTATAGTCAAGGGGAACCCTAACTACCTACAATCATTACCTAACTGGGAGAAACCACCTACCTACAGACGGGGCCTTGCCTATTTCCTACCTACCTCTATGGTCCCTTGTCTACCTATCCTGTAATATAATAGTAGAGGGCGGGCAGCAGTCCCATAGTGTAGCATTAACGTCCTATCTCCAGGTGCTTAGTGTATCCTCCTTTCCCCAACCCTCCAACCCCTTAGGATAGCCAGGCCTCTAGATATGGCTTGTACACAGCTCTCACCACCCCTGGGAAGATTTGTCTACAGAGGTGGAAATGCGGTAAAACGAGATGCTAAGTGAAAATATTGAAGGAGTTCTAGATATTTGTGTGGCTAATTATCTCTGCAGGGATGAGTGTGGCCGGGTACAAAGTTCATCATGGCGGTGTGGAAACGGATCTAGAAGAGAAAGGGAATAATAACGATTAATGAGAGAAGAGGAACACTCCTCAGATTAGGACGTCTCTGGTGGAGTACCGGATTTCAGAGTTATGTTACTTCTATACTGGATCAGTGCTGCTATTCCACTGTAAATGTGATGTGACCTGAGCTGCTGTCGATAACTCTATGTGGTTTCTAAATTGGCGGTGCTGTAGTTATACCTGAGCTCGTGTCTGACCTCATTGGTCTCTCTATATGGCAGCGTGATTAGTAAGGTTAAAATCGGCTACCAGTATAATGACCACGTGTACATGTGTCCCTGAGTTGACCCTGTGATAGGAGTTTTGGACTCTTTACTTCATGCGGGTGTTATATTTTTAGGAGAGTGGGGAGGGTGCGTGACCCAGGGAAACGCGTGGAGGGATAATGTATGTGGGTGAGGGGGATATTGTATGTGTGTGGGAGGGGGAAGTTGATATGGGGTTAGGAGGGGATGTTGTATGGTGTGTGGAGGGGGATATTGTCTATGTGGGTGGACGGGGATTATTTATGTGGGGTGGAACGGATATTGTATGCTGGGTGGTAGGGGGATATATGTATGTGGGAGGAGGGGGATGAGTTGGTATGTGGGTGGACGTGGATAATGTATGTGGTGGACGGATGGGTATTTGTATGTGGGTGGACGGGGATATTTTATGTGGGTGGACGGGGATATTGTATGTGGTGGAGGGCGATATTGTATGTGGAGGTGGATGGGGGATATTTATAGTGGGAGGTGGTGATATGGATGGAGCTAACTTAGCCCAGTGTCCTATGATATGTTAGACTGACAAAATGTGTGACTTACATTGTACCTATCACAATACAGTTCTGTGTTTTGTTCTACAGGCTGAATTATATGTGGAGTAAAATGGCGCGTTTATGTCCGGAGGGCCGGTAAGTAAATCTTTCAGTACAAGGGGGGCCCCCCAATATCAACCTCCTGTGGGCCGCCCAGACCCCCCAGGTCCGACACTGCTGCCTCCACACAGTGTCATTGTGTCCACTGCCTGCCTCATCCTGCTGCCGGCCGCCGTGACCTCCGCTCTCAGTCATTGTGCCACTCTATTGGCCTAATACCTGTTTTGTTGGTCACGCCTCCAGAATTGTCATTGTGCCACTCAGCCTTGATCTCATACTGCTGCGCCCGGACCTCCACAACGGTATCATTGTGCCACTCTGTGGCCTAGATACTCTGTTTTGCCAGCCTCCAGAATGTCATCTTTGTGGTGCCACTCGCCTTACCTCAAGCGCTGCCAATACCAGCCTGCGCGTGACCTCCACACTGTGTATATGCTGTCCATTCTGTGGCTCCTCTGTTTTGTCCACCTACAGAATGTCATGTTGCCACTGCCTACCTCATGCTGCTGCCTCCGCCGTGACCTCCGCTCCTCGTTCATTGTGCCCACTCTGTGGCTTCCTCCTTTTTTTGCCACCTCCAGCATAGTCATTGCGTGCCACTGTCTGACCTCATTGCTGCGCTGAGGCGGTGCGCCCGTCACCCCTCCACACTCTGTCACTAATGTTTCCCCACCATGATCTGCTCAGCTTGTGTTTTTATTTTCCCAGCTGTCGCTTGCCATGACTCACAGTGCTATCATTCCACCTTCAGGTTTTTTGTCAGTTTTTGCCCCTCTATAAGTGGCCCCAGAGGAAGTTTTATCGTGACCTGATTCTAAGGGAGCGGCGGCGGGCAGTCAAGTGCGTGTCATACCTCAAACACAAACATTGCTATGAAGACCAAACCAAATCTCCCTCTGCATATTTAAGCGCATTGGGGCACAAAACGTTCTAAAAACGCACACCTGCAGGCTCTGTGCAGCAGGAAATAGCCGCATTATAAACGAGAATCGATGCCAAAGTAATTCGTTATACGGAATTTATTTTTTGTCGGAAATTCGCGAAGTGGACCGAATCGAATTTTTTGACTATATTCGCCCATCTCTAAAGCTCATCTTTCACTAGCAGCCTGTATAGCACTGCAGATAATATATTTTTTTACATTTCCCATATTCCTCAGCTCTTTTCCTGCTGTAAGAGCAAGTTTTTAATGCAAATACGTTATGACTCCATAGGCTTTAATGATACCCTAACCAATGTGAAAGGCATCTGTGGATAATCCTTCGGGAGCACAGCGTTGGATCTTTTTCCAAACCGAAATGAAATCACACATTTTCCCTAATTACTTTACCATGAGAGGGTCAGCGTCACTGCCAGCATGAAGCCTCTCGCTGCCCACTGCTAAACCTGTGGAGGATGCGGCAGGTACTTTATAACGTCAGAAAAACATAAAATGTGACCGTTATATCACTTCAGGAGGGAGGGGGGCGAGGAGCATGAGAAATAAGGAGTCTGATTAATTTGTAGGGCAGTTCCACTCAAAATCAGCCAGTTCTAGACAACAACTCTAGAGGAGCAACTGGGAACAATTTAAAAATTATCTGCAGCGCCAAAATACTAATGATGCAAAAACTAATGAAAGGGGCTCCTAGTTTTATGTAAACAAAGCTTGAACAGTGTATCACACCTTGAATTATACGTTTTACTCCAGTCACACCCGGAGCTGCATTCAGAATTCTGTTTGCTTCTTTTGGCAGTAAACTGTAGTTTTATTGCACTCTACAGTCACACACATTACACAAACATGAAACTCTCTACATTGAAACAAGACACCAGCAGAATGCAGATCTGGGTTTGACTGGAGAACAAAATATGACATAACTCAAAGTTATTCAATATTCTATATTATTATTATTTATTTTAGAGCGCTCTTGGTTCCAGGGCGCTGAAACATTCGGGTTCATACATACATAAGGTCAAACAGAACAAAGGTGACAAATAAATAACTAACAACTGGTACAGAAGGAGGGGAGGTCCTGCCGTGAGTGACTTCAATCTACAAGGAAGGTGGGAAGAACAGGTAAGGGAGAATGTTTGTGGGGTGGAGTAGTAGCAACAGGGTTATTGTAGGTTATAGGCTCCTGAAGAGATGGGTTTTCAGGTTACCTTTGAGGCTGGCGAAAGTGGAGGAGAATCTGATGTGTTGGGGCAGTGAGTTACAGGGTATGGGGGAAGCACGGGAGAAGTCTTGGGAGAGGGTTTATGTGAGGGTTTTGACATGGGAAAGGGCAGAGAAGAAGGTCCTGTGAGGAGCGGAGAGTGCGTGAGGGGAGATATCTGGAGATTAAGGCAGAGAAGTACGGAGGGGAGAGGTTATGGAGAGCCTTATAGGTCATGGTTACCATATAGATTTAAACTCTGAAATCTAGCTGCTGCACTGTATATAGGGAATCTCTCTAGCTAAGGGACTTATACGGGGTCTCTTTAAATGGGACACTCTATATGTGGGCTCCTTATAATTGCAGCACTATATAGAGGCTCTCTTTAACTGGGGCACTGTATATAGGGAATCTCTCCAGCCGGGGCACTGTATATAGGGAATCTCTCTAACTGGAACACTGTATATAGGGAATCTCTCTAGCTGGAGCACTGTATATAGGGAATCTCTCCAGCTGGGACACTTTACATGGGGGCTCTCTCTAGCTGGAGCACTGTTTATAGGGGATCTCTCTAGCTGGGACACTGTACATGGGGGCCCTCTTTAGTTGGGGCACTGTATTTGGGGGCCCCGTCTAGCTCGGCCACTGTATATTCAGAATCTCTCCTGCTGAGTCATTAGATGTGGAACGTTTCCTGTTTCATCACATTGATGTCGCTCGCTCTCAGTACCGGGCGAGCGTCGGCTGACAGCTCACTTGCCAGCTGTAAGTCTGCAGGTATAATACACAGCGATGGCAGCTCACAATAAACACAATATTCTCTCTTCCTTCAGGGAAAGACAAATCAGGAAATATCGGAGCCAGAGAGGATTATTAATCTTTCCTTTAATAAAATTTACCTTTTTGTGTAAGTCTAATGGATCCTGGGAATAATAACAGCACTGTCTGCATTTTATATAATCCGGGAATGGACTCCTGTGCTGCAGCCAATTTGTCTCGCTAATGGTGTTGATTTTAGCCTTTGGAAACTCTCCTCCAGCGGTGGCCTGAGCCGGGTGGTAGGGAGCAACTATAGTATTCGATAGCAGGAATGAAATTATTGGAGCGGAGGGGTCAGAATTTACAGTGCAACAGACTTGACTGTGAAGTAAGTGAACCCTTTTGCTTTCTGGTTGTTTTTTCAACCTCTTGTCCTGAAGGGAAAAAAAAGTTCCCGACTCCCATATTACTACATAACTACAAATTGCCATTGAGGAGTCTGGAAAAGCTCTCCATCTTGGTGAGAGCTGTAATGGTGTATTGGCTTTACAAAGCTTTCCCAGTACCAACTATGAAAATAATTTCTTATTAAATCTTGGACTTAGTACGGATTTTTGGATTTAAGGAGAACCCTTTAATGAACACTCTACTGGTTTTGACTGGTCCCCATCCACAGAGGGAAGTGTGACGGAAAAAGAAAGTGATGGAGATACTAGTGGCAGCCATACACTTTATATAGGTGTTGGCTGAACATGACCAGTATTCCTTCCATCCTCTTCTATGTACACATGCATTGTTGGCTCGAATGAGCATGAATGTATTTTCAGTGGGAAGAAGGAGGTAAGCAGCTGCCAGAAACATATTGGGCTACATGTATGTAAACTGTCTAGGTCTTAAACTCACTGTTTCCCATAGAAACCAATCAGAGTGCCCCTTTAATTTCTCCAGAGCACTATATGAAATGAAAGGTGCGCGCCGATTGGTTGCTGTGGGCAACAAAGTGAGTTTTAGACCTGAACAGTTTTCATACATGTGGCCCATTGTGGTTGTTACCAACTGATTGGGCATGTTAAAGACATCCATCTAGTAACTAACTTATGGGAAGAGTAAGGACATCTCAATAGACATTCAATGGCTGTCCAGTTCTGCCATAATCAGGAGGTCCAGCCAACATCCATATAATGTTAATAGTCCCCGACTTTGCCACTTTTTTTTAGCTCTGGAGGCCATTATATCCTGGGTCTTGTCCAGGGTGGAAGGAAGGGTCCCTGTGTAAGAATAGTATTTGGACCCCTTGGTCTTTAGTATCATCATACAGTATCACCTTTTGTCTCTTCTACTGTCTTCTGGTAACTGTGACCCTTCAGTAGCTCAGTTCCTTTGATGCAATCTAATAGACAATAGGAAGTAGGTTGCTAATGGGCCTCTTACCTATTGGGCCCTTTTACCAATTGGGCCCCTGGGTAATTTCAAAGGTTGCAGATATGGTATGTCTACGCTGTGGCGAGGGGTCGCAAATGTGTCTGGGCCCCTGAGTCTGGGGGGCCCACAGGTCCTCCTCACCACACAGTTGCAGCTGCATTGCTGGTTCACATAGACACACCGATGACCTGATCACAGCAGGTGAGACATAGCCAGCTCTGATCCTGCACATTTAAATCCTTAGATGAAGCAGTCAGTAGCAATGATGGCATCTAACTGAGTAACAGTGGGAGGGGGTTCCCTCTGTCTAACCATCCGTCACAGGTTGCCAATGGTTGTCATCTCAGCCAAGGCCACAGAGAGGGTTTAATAGCCTACATGACAAAAATTATAATGCATAGCAATATAGCCAAGAGGCCTAAAATTAACAACTTATATTTTCCTTTTAATAGCCTCAGGGTGGACCCCCAAGATTAACTCCCCTGGTGAACCCTAGGCCCCCAAGTCCGACATTGGTTACTGTATAAGTTGGCATTCATGATTCCCTCAATGAACTGTAGCTCCCCACAGCTGGCAGCACTTATGCAGCTCCAAACGATGACACTTCCATTACCATGCTTGACTGTAGGCAAGACACACTTGTCTTTTTACTCCTTACCTGGTTGTTACCCCACACACTTGACAAAATCGAACCAAACAAGTTTTCTCTTGGTCTCATTAGATCACAGGACATGGTTACTGTAATACATGTCTTTAGTTTTGCTGGCTTTCATGTGCATCATCTTTAGAAGAGGCTTCCTTCTGGGACGACAGCCATGCAGACCGATTTGATGCAGTGTGCGGCGTATGGTGTGAGCACTGACAGGCTGACCTCCCACCCACCCATTTATCCACTGCAGTAATGCTGGCAACACTTAAACAATCTCTGGATGTGATGCTGAACATGTGCACTCAGCTTCTTTGGTCAACTATGGCAAGGCCTGTTTTGAGTGTAATCTTATTAAACCCCTGTACGGTCTTGCCCACTGGGCTGCAGCTCAGCTTCTCGGCGTTGGCATCTTCTTATAGCCTAGGCCATCTTTATGTAGAGCAAAAATTCATTTTTTCAGATTCTCAGAGTTTTTTGCCATGACGTGCCATGCTGAACTTCGAGTGGCCAGTATAAGAGAGTGTGAGAACAAGAACAAAATTTAACACACCTGCTCCCCATTCACACATGAGACCTTATAACACTAATGAGTCACATGACACCATGTTAGATAAATGGCAAATTGGACCCAATTTGTCCATATTCACTTAGGGGTGTACTCACTTTTGTTGCCAGCGGTTTAGACATTCATAGCTATGTGATGAGTTATTTTGAGGGCACACCAAATTTACACTGTTATACAAACTGTACACTGACTCCAATATTTAAAAAAATCTGAGGGCTGTATTCACTTTTGTGAGATACTGTATCTACCTGTCACTCACCGATACCGCTCCAGAGCTCCCTAGGATTCACTCCTCTTCACTTCCGGGTTCTTATCCAACCACACAGGAAACGCTCATGCTCCTGTGTGTCGGAACAAGAACCCAGAAGTGTAATGGAGCGAATCCCAGAGACCTCTGGAGAGGCAACAGCAGGTGACAGGTTGGTAAGTATAATTTATTTTTTTTCACTAGACAACCACCTTAAGAAGGAACAATTTTTCATAGCACACTACACTGCAGTCATCAGTCACTCCAAGTAGAGGAATCTGTTGTTAAAGAGAAACGGTCCACAGACGTGAAGAGCTTTTGTTTATGAAGAGCTTTTTGTGTCTACTGCTGGTTTGGCCAATAATGTGCTTGCCATAGATGTGGTTTAAACTTGTTATAGGATGTGAAAGTCCTGATGACTAGCTTCTTCTCCAACCACAGCTTCATGATACCAGAACCAGTGCTATGGTGAAAATCAAGGTAGCGGTTGATGTTTCCTCCCACTTGACATTTTATGAAGCATCTACATAGCTGATTTCAGGGGGTGTCGGGAAATGATGATCAGCTTTGGGCACACCTAGTGGACAGTCAGTTTGGTGGGATCCTCCAAAATCGTCCATCAGGAGAGTGGAGGACTCCAATGAAGAGGACTCCTACCTGCTCAAAATACTTCTCTAGTTTTTCCACAGTCAGTGAGAACCTGCATATGCTCAGTGAGTTTAACAGATTAGACTAATACAGACCAATACATTTTACCTGATACATTGGCTCAATCTATCAGGACGGATGGGGGATTTGAGCTGCTGATTTATTTAGCCCACAGAGGATGATGTAAATCCAAGGAACTCTGGATGAACAGTAAGTAAGCATGCTTAGATGTTTCCACATGTCCCATTCCAGTGTGACTGTACATACAAGGTCACTTCTCTGCCAGGGGTTCTAGAGAATGATAGGGCCCAATGTTCAGATCCTCACTAGTCAGATCTCTAATGATTATCTACTCGTTATGATAGGGAAAGCCCTCTGATGAAGTATGGTTGCTTTTTCATTGACAAGTAGATGCCTATCTATCTTAGCTGTAAACAGCTATCATTGAGAAGAAAAAGAAACAAATATAACTTTTATTTTAAATTTAAAAAGGTGACACAGCTTGAAAATAATGAGAATGTTGATGCCAAAGCAGTATATAGCCATCACCTACCTACGTGGGGCCCACAGACCTACAACATACCTAACTGGAGCCCACCTATCAACTACCTACCAAAAATCAAGCATTCCAAAAAGAACCTCTACATGGTACCTTAACTCCTTAAGACCACCCACCCACCCACTTTTGATGTTGGGCATTTCGTCTGCAGCGACGTCTTTTGGCCCGGTGCCGCAACAGCGCTAAGATCGGGGCTGTACAACACAGCCCTGATCCCAGCACATCTCCTGCGAGCACTAAGGGAGCAGGGGAAACCTCCGCTCCCCGGTGCTTTAACCCTTTGATTTCTGCAGTTCGTCACCGCAGCGCAATCAAAGGGTGGTTTCCCTGCTCTGTCGGGTGATTGGAACACCTGGTGAGCCAACAGAGCCCGGGGAGCGGCTGCACAATCAGCCCTGGGGACCTAGAGTAGCCCCAGGGCTGTCTGTGTAAGAAGCCAGTGATCAGGCTAGACTGTGAGCTGTCCTGATCACTGCCTGTGTCAGACTGACACAGATTATAATGTATTAGCATATATGAATAAGCTAATACATTACTAAGTGTAAAAAAAAAAAAAATAATCAAAAAAAAAAAGTAACATATTTCTCCCTTCATGGGATTTAAAAAAAAAAAAAAAACATAAGTGTAAAAAAATTTTTTAAAAATTAATAAAATAAAAATAAATATTTAATAAAAAATAACTGTGCATAGATTACACACACAATTTTTTTTACACATATTAGGTGTCCACACAACCGTAATAACATGTAGAATTAATATAACAAGTGTGAAATGTGAATGGTGTAAAAAAAAAGTAAAAAAACTAAAACATTTTTTTTAAAAAAAAATTGAAAAAAAATTCTGCAATTATTTAGAACTATTCCCCCATAAAGTATAACTCGTCTCGAATAAAACAAGGCCTCATAAAACTGCGTCATTGAAAAAATAAAAAAGTTACAACTGTTGAAACGCAAGGAGGCAAAAACTAAAAAAGTGTTCTGGTCATTAACTACTTTTCAGGCCCGGAGTTTAAGGGGTTAAGTACAAAATATCAGAACTTATAGAAACAAATCACTGTTCAAAATAATTCTTTATCCATCACATTGATAATGGTATTTACTTACGTGACTTTCTAGATGTTGATCCGTGTTGTCCCTTTTGAAAAATACCAAGTTTGAAATTAGTAATGTACTGTATATGTGCACAGTGATGATAAAAAAGCCTCAATTATACCCTATGGAGAGAATTCCCCCTACCTAAAGGGCACCTCCATCCTACAGAGGCTATCCTTGAGGATACCCCAGTTAAGGAATATACCGTATACTATGTTTCCAAAAAAGGTTCACATCAACAGATAACAGAAGCTGTATAGAAAAATAACGCCCGATATGCAACAAGATCCAACGCATTTCGCTGTTCCAATCTATCCGGCTCATTGGGAACTATAGTAAAAGAGGTATATGATGCATACTACCTCCTGGAAAATAAACAGCACCCTCGAGTGCCCTGGAGTAGCATTACTAGTTTAGGACTTGTTAAGGGACAGCACACATCACCATCTAAAACAGGGGAGTCAAAATTAAAAACTTGGACAGTCGCGAACCATCCTGTCGGTTAACTCCCTGTGTCTTGTGCTCTTCACAGTACAGGCAGTCCCCAGGTTACAAACGGGATAGGGACTGTAGGTTTGTTCTTAAGTTGAATTTGAATGTAAGTTGGAACAGGTTTATTTACTAAATGTACCTCTAGCACAAAAGTTTTTTTTTTTTTGTTTTGGATAGTGCAGGGAAGGGTTTTTACATTTGTTTTGCTGTATGTGCCCCTGTTAAGATTTCACCTCATGTGCTGCTGTGGTATGCTGGAACTTGTCATTCCACAACTATTATCTGCTGTGGAACATGGAACTACAAGTGCCAGCATGCCCCATAAGTCTCCGTTTGTAACTAGGGAACAGATGTAAGTCGGAACGCTGTAAGTCGGGGACTGCCTGTACTTGTTACCTGCTGCACAGTATATATATCTATATGTTTTCAGTGATGCAAACATATTGCTTAAACTTGTGCCATTCTCTACAAGAAAGCATGTGAATGCCCCCAGCTGTGTATTTGTGTCTACCTCATATAAAACAGCTGTAATGCGAGGCAAAGCCGGATTTAATATCGATGCTCGTTTATGAGACATTATAAGCAGCTCAGGTCTAATCTGGTCGGACTGTGTGATGGGACGCGGACAGACTGGCTCTGATAGGCACCGGCTTAACTGTGGCTTTCTTGTCTCGTTCTGAGCACTTTTATGAACATTAATTGGAGCCTGAGCAGGAAATGAAGGGCTCTTGGAACGAGGCCTTTTGACCTTTAATTCCTTTTTTAATAAAATCATTAAAAGCGACCTTCTCCATATGAGACGCTCCGGGAAATGCCGAAACAATTCATTGCAGAAACGCATAAACATGTTATATGTTTGTGCTGGATCCCCCCTCTGCCGGCCCCAACAAATTGATGCTGGCTGCGAGGACCAGCTTACTCTTAATGAAGTCGACCCCTGCTCTCCTTCCCAACTCCCAATTTTACCATAGAATAGGATCTCTTGAAGCTTTGCCTTGTTACATAATCTTCAAAGGCCCAATTATATCATATAAAAGAATGGTCTTTGCCTTGCAGGGTTAACCCGTTAGTTGGATGCTAAATGATTCATCAGGATAGTTATACTATTAATGTGGTATAATATTGCAGACGTTACCTCCAAGGCTTCCATATTTATGCCAACCACAGCGGCCCCTGTATCGGTCACAATATGCCACAATCAATGTTAGCAATAATGGAAAAGAGAAAGAAAAGACCCTATAAAAATGGCTGCCGCAATCCTTTTCTAATGTCAACCATAATTCACACCATTGTCAAACACAGTGCTGAAATGTTATTGTAGCGTGTCTCATCCAGCCTATGACCCCAGGGATAGTCACGAAGCCGCTTATGAAAGTTCATCATCTTTAACAATATAACAATTACAACCACAGAACCCAGAAAACTTAGGGGGACACGTATGAAAACTGTCTTGGTCTAAGACTTTCTTTGGTGCCCATAGCAACCTATCAGAGATCATAGCAACCAATTAGATATCATAGCAACCAATCAGAGCGCCCGTTTCATTCTTTCAGTGCACTAGATGAAATGTAAGGGGAGCTCTGATTGGTTGCTATGGGCTCTGGTTGCTATGAGCTCCGATTGGTTGCTATGGGCAACAAAGACTGTCTTAGACCAAGACAGTTTTCATACATGTGGCCCTTAGTATATTTACCTGCTCCACATTCTTGCTGTAACCTGCTCACCTTGGGTAACATGTATGTATTTTGGGGCCCAGACGCCATGTTTTTTGCCCGCATTAGTAACGTAGAGTGTGCCTGAATCTATGAACCTGTTCTACTGCGGGTCATAGATTTAGCGCTTTCTAGTTACAAAGCGACACTTCTGGCTCAGGTAAACACCTTGTAAAGTGCTCTACCTGTTCCAGCAGTAATGCACCTGGATTTGCCGTACTGAAGCTATAAATGTGTAGCTCCGTACGGTTGTAGTGCGACGCCTCCAGCACGCCCTCCGATCTCAGGCGCATTGCAAAGTGTCGCAAGCGCTCTGTAATGCGCCTGATATTGGAGTGCACCTGGTTAAAAATAGAGGGAACAGGGCTGCGCCAGTTTTCGGGCCGAAAAGATGCCAGACTTCTGGGTCAGCACTGTTCATACATGTCACCCCTTGTATCTTCCCGCTTCTGTGCTGATCTGAGGTAATTAGTGACCAATCATACCTGGTTCTGAGACAACAGGGCAGGACTAGTAATCCAGGACTATCTTGTCAAATTAGAGATGCATAGGATCACCTGTCATTGGAGAGCAGGGGAACGTGAGACATTAACTAATAGGGTATGTTCACACGGTGTGTTGAGTCCGTGTTTCCATATTTTTTTAGCTACGTGTTTGGATCCGTGTTTCGGACCCTAAACGGACCCAAGCACACATCTAACAATGAGCTGTGTGATTTTATATTGCTTGCAATGTAAAACACCCATCGGTGTTCATATGAGTGATCGCTGATGTCTGTTTACTTGAGTCTTTCTGATGCATCTTTCGGATCCGTTCCAAGAACTGACATGTCAATTCTTGATCTGAAAGATGCAGCAGGAGTCCTATAATAAAGTAAAGGGTGCGATCCTGCTGCAGCCAAAACGCATGCAAACACGCACATGCGCATTGGATTCATTTTAGATCCAATTGATGCAGCGATTTTTAATGCAATTTTCGGATCCAAAATGGATCCATAATCGGAACAAGAACGCCGTATGGACATACCCATACTGTCGTAGGATAAAAATTGCAAGCAACAAAAATTTAGAAAATTCCCCAGATTCACCAGCAGATGATAAAGCACTGGACATATAAGACACATTATCTCATTGATGGCACACATGTATACCAATATATTGCTCCAAACAAATAACCTTTGCTTTTGGTAGATCTTAAACTAGATTTCACAGTGTACGTTAGCCAGCGGCCTCTTCTAAACTGGATAAGAGTATAAAGCTTTTGAAACTAAAAACAATTTACATGTACATTGTATTCTCTTTTGGGAAAATTCTCAAGGGATGAATATGCTGCAATTTAACATGCAGAAAATGCACAGCCCATTACAATAGTAGATAAAGAATAAGATTTTAAAAAATCTAATCCATATTCTGTGTAAGAAAAAATCTGCCCATATCAAATCTGTGTCATGTCTATTAATGCTGCAGATTTATTGCTAAATTTTCCCCAACGAAAATTTACAGTGAAAGTTTATTTTTGCAGATTTGCAGCCGAAATACTGCAGATCTGGTGCAAAATCCACAATTGTTGATTTTGAATACATCTATTAACTTATTCCATAATAAATCTGCAACCAATTTGCAACATAAGCCACACAATTTGGTGCATGTCAAACTTACAGAGAACCATCAGAAAGAAAGCCCCACAATAACATTAAGTTCGATGTGATGCTATAAATGGGAAGTATTATCACCGTGTTACTTCTCAGTCGTCTGCACCAAATTTCGGGCCACGCTGCTGTGCTGGATCACCAGACTTCCTAGCTTATCAATTATTTTTATTTAAAAATAACCCTCTATATCTTTGCACCTCCCAGAGCACAATAGAAGCTGATAATCTGAGCGATTCCAGTGACATAATGCCATAAATCAGTCACAAATCTGCACAAGTTCAAGTTGAAGTTCTGGAGCATGGCTGTGTGCGGAACATCCTGTGCGTCATCCGCAGATACTCCCTGACTTAATTCTTCCTCTCCCCAGAGAGAGCAATGGTGAGAACTTGACAGATTTTATCTTGGAATCATTTATTTTGGAAATATCAAACTGGAAAGGAGTTATTTATCTAAACTCTGGGACCCGTCTTCCTGGAAGGTCTCCTATCTGTTGTAAACAGGATGGCACCTACTCCAGGATAAACTGGAGTGGAAGGTCACTATTCCTATTTTTATGGCTTAGAAGGCAGAATGTGGCCATTGAGACATTTTTTTTTATCTCTCCAAGAAATCTCAATTTGTGAATAATACAAACAAAGGATATACATATATATACAGCAGCTGGCAAAAGTGAAGACACCCAATACATTTTGGTAAATATTGTATTATATATTTTCATGGGACAACATCGAAGACATGACACTTTTATGCAATGTAAAGTAGTCAGTGTGCAGCTTGTATAACAGTATAAATGTGGTGTGCCCTCAAAATAACTCAACACACAGTCATCAATGTCTAAACCACTGGCAACAAAAGTGAGTACACCCCTAAGTGACAACAAAAGTGAGTACACCCCTAAGTGACAATGGACAAATTGTGCCCAAAGTCTCAATACTTTGTGTGGCCCCCATTATTTTCCAGCACTGCCTTATCTCTCTTGGGCATGGAGGTCACTAAAGCTTCACAAGTTTCAGCCACTGGAATCCTCTTCCACTCATCCATGACGACATCAAGTAGCTGGTGGATATTAGAGACCTTGCAATCCTCCATCTTCTGTTTGAGGATGCCCCACAGATGATTTAGGTCTGGAGACATGCTTGTCCAGTCCTGCACCTTTACCCTCTTTTTGTTTAGCAAGGCAGTGGTCGTCTTGGAATTATTTTTGGGGTTGTTATCATGTTGGAATACTGTCCTGTGAACCAGAAAGGGTGGGAGGGGATCATGCTCTGCTTAATTAGTTGCAGTACATATTGGTATTCCTAGTTCCCTCAGTGAACTGTAGCTCCCCACAGCTGGCAGCACTCATGCAGACCCAAACCATGACACTCCCACCACCATGCTTGACTGCAGGCAAGACACATTTGCCTTTGTACTTCTCACTTGGTTGTCGCTAAACACGCTTAACACCAAATAGGTTTATCTTGGTCTCACAGAACCCACAGGACTTGTCTTCTACAAACTGTTTCCAGGCTTTCTTGTTCATCATCTTTAGAAGAGGCTTCCTTTTGGGATGACAGCCATGCAGACCAATTTGATGCAGTGTGAGGCATATGGTGAGAGCACTAACTAATCTTTAAACTCTGCAGCAATTCTGGCAGCACTCATACATCTGCTTTGAAAAGGCAATCTCTAGATATGATGCTGAGCAGTGAGCACGTGTACGCAACTTATTTTTTCGACCTTGGCGAGTTCTGTTCTGAGTGGAACCTGTCTTGTTAAACCGCTGTATGGTCTTGGCCACCATGCTGCAGCTCAGTTTCAGGGTGTTGGCAATCTTCTTATAGCCTAGGCCATCTCTGGGCATGTCACTACTGCACGGGTTTTCGGACGGTTTTTCAGGTGGTTTGTGGTTTTACCGACCGGTATTTGTCACTTGCCGTGTAAACGGCCCCTTTATGTAGAGCAACAATTCTTTTTTCAGATTCTTAGACAGTTCTTTGCCATGAGGGGCCAAATGGCAGACAACAAGCAGGATTTGGATGCAAAAGCAAAGGACGACATCTATGAATTCGGATGCACCATTTTTGTAACTTGGTGCCGACACCAGTACTAAATAGATATAAAGGAGTGAATAATACGACAGTATGAATGAAAGTGTTGAAAACGTTTTGGCACATAAGAGTGTAATGCACCAAACTGTGTATGCCAGTTTCACATCAAACTTTGGCGGATTCTAGGTACATTAATATGTGTCGTGTCATCTATGGAACGGTGTACCAGCAGTTTTTTGACGCCAAAAAAATACTGCATGCAAATTCATAAATGTCACTCAAAGGGTTTATTTAAAACTGAACAGGAACAAATATAGTCCAGCAAGAGGCTTATCAGCAGCTGTTTAAATTTCAACACAAATGGCTTGACTTCAGCAAAACAAAATAACAAAAAGTTTCATACCGCACCATGTTATCATTGCAGTCCCTTTTTCGGGCCCAGACGGGTTTAGGGGGCTATTGCTACACTTCATCGGACAAAAATCGCCCAAAAGCGGACTTTTTTTTTTCCAAATAAAAGGACCGGGGTTTTTTTTGCCCCTTTTTGGGGCAAAAAACACGGTTTTTTTTGGGAAAATTGGGCAGGGGAAACCCGGCCGGAAAACGAAAAGCCCCAGCATGTTATACAACTTTGTTTTTTAAATAACCGGCCCCAAAAAAATTTGATTGTAGAAAAGACGAGCTGTGGAGACTACAGCTCGTCTTTTCTATTGTAGATTATGGGGCTGCCCAAACCATTGCATTTGTGGCGCTTTTGAAATCCTAAAAGCACTGAAAATATGATCGTAAAACAGTGCAGTGGAGAGATAGCCTTACAGTCACTTTTGCAGGGTTGCTCTCTCTTTCTTTTTCTCAGCAGCATTTTTGTTTGGCCCCCCAAACCCCTCTACAGCCAGCAGGGGTTTCTCCACAATTTGTCTGCCCTTAAAAGGCCTTCAAAACCCACAAAGAACCCGGCCCCGGAAACGTGGGAACGCCCCCACCCAACACTATACCCCGTTCCGAAAAACCACTCTTTTTTTAACTGACGCAGCAAAAACTTAATAAAAAATTTAAAGAAAAGCGTTGTTTTTTGACCAAAAAATTCTGAGGGCCACACCTTGTTTTCCCTCCTCCCTGAAATTCATTTGTAGGGAAAGCCCGGGAGGGAAACGCTTTTCGGCCACTTTTGAACCCCTGGAAATTCAAAACTGAGTAAAAAAAAACAATCTGCTCGGCACATTTCTGTCTTCTGCTATTTTCCTTTTACTATCAGATCATATCATCTCTAGATTAACCCCTTAAGGACCTTGTTTTTTTGTTTTTTTTGACACGTTCGTTTTCCCTCCTCGCCTTCCCAGCGCCATAATTTTTTTATTTTTCCACCTACATAGACATTTGAGGGCTTTTAAAAATTTCGGGTAAGATTTTTTTTCTAATGGTGTGATTCACTAAAAAAAAGGATAATCCCGGGAAAACTGAAAAAAAAAATTCCAAAGTGGGACAAATTGGGGGAAAAAAACGTTTTTTTCCCCCATGTTTGCGGGTGTTTTTGCTTTTTGGCGTTAAATTTTTCGGAAAAATTTAATGTGTTATTCTGTATTTCACAGGTTGATAGGGGCATACGGAAATTACCAAAACATGTGGGGTTTTTCCCGTTAGGGTTTGGTGGCGAAAAAAAATTTTCCAAACATTTTCTTTTTTTTAAAACTTGTGCTCCCGGCGCCTTTTTTTTTTGGCGCCCCAATAACTTTTTTGTACTAACACCAAGGACGTCAGTGAAGGGGGAATTTTTGGGGGCGGGGCCAAAAGTTTTAATTTTTTATCGCTAGCTTTTTAAAAAATACAGGGGCGATTTTTTTTGGATCACTTTTTTTCCAATTTTTTAAGTGTGTGAAAGGGAACCAAAAAAACGCAAATTTTGGGCTTTTGGGAATTTTTTTTCTTTAGGGTTTTTCAGCTAGGGGATAAATTGTTGTTATTTTTTTAAAGCCCGGATTTTTTTTTCGGATGCGGCGATCCCAAAATATGTGTCATTTTTTTTTTTATTTTTTCTTTCTTTGTAAAAGGGAAAAAGGGGGTTGATTTGAATTTTTTAATATTTTTTTTTTGTACTTTAAAATTTTAAAATTTACTTTTTTTTTTTTTTTTAAATTGAGCCCCCTTTGGTATTTGACTACTAGGGGGCGCGATGTTAAAAACAGTCTAATGATTGCAAAAAAACCAAGGGATTGGGGGCTTTTCCCAAAGGGTTTGGGGGTTTTTAACCATTTCCCCCTGCCTGGGGGCCGGGAAAGGGTGGGGGCAAATGAGGGACAGGGAAAGCGGTGGGGAGCCTTCAAAAGGGTTTTCCCCGCGGGCCCTTCCGGCTTTGGGGGTTTGGGCTGCATTTTGGGATGCGGGGATCCCGGGGAATCGGCGGGGAAAAAAGGGTTGCACGGCCAAACCGACTACATTCTTTTAGAGGCGCGGGGCCTTTTTTTGCCGCGGCATAAAAAAGGGTTAAACAGCGCGGGGGGCCCAGCCCCGCGCCCGGGTGCTGTAACTGCCCGGGTTTAGCTGGATTTTTCGCAAACCCACCCGGCGGCTGCCTGGCGGGAACCGCCCCTGCATCCCCCTAAATTTAGCCCCTTTTTGCGGACCCTGGGACGTACTCATAGTCCGGGGACCCTTTTAAGGGGTTAATAAATATGCAATTTCTCAGATATAGGGGCTATGCCCTCCCCACGAATATGCAAAAAAAGGGATCCAAAATCCCGGCGGCTTTTTTAACATTGCTGGACTAAAAGCTTTTTTTTTTTTTTTTTTTCGGGGTTTCGCAAAAACTGTAGTGGGTTTTTTGGATTTGGGCCCTCATCCCCGTTTCCCTTGAATATTTAAAGGGAATTTTGCGGCAAATGCGGGCGGAATATCTGACATGTTTTAATATTCCCCTGAATCCATCAGATTTCAAAAATAATTGGAAAAAATCTGTGCTGTGTTAGACTATAAACTCGGATTTTTTTTGGGGGTCTATGGGAAAACTTGGGTTTCAGTGGATTTTTTGCGGGTTCAAAAAACTGAAACCCACCGAAAAACTGACCCAAAAAATTTTTTGCTGTGTAGATATGACCTAAGAAGCATTGATAGATTGATTTTTGATTTTGGCAAAATTTTTTATTTTTTTTGGGAAAATTTCATAGGGAGATCCCCACATAGACAAAGAAATTAATACAGCTAAAAAAAAATTTTTTTAAAGGGGGGGGTTCACTACAAAAGGTTGCCTTTTTCCCTGTCAATAGATTTTTGCCAAAAAAAAAAATCCTTTGCAATATGACATTAACAGTGTCCCCACCCATTCCCGATTTTCCCCCCCCTTTGTTTGGGGCTGAAACAGCTCCTCAGGGGCCCCTAAAAGCTTCCCGGGCCTGGGTTTTTAAAAATCCCCATGATGGCGGGCAACATGGTTTTTAAAAGCCCAAAAGCCTGTTCAAACTCTCCTGTTAGGGTGCCAGGCCCGGGCATTAAAAGCCAAACCTTTTTCAAATCTCTTCCTTTTCGGGGTGCCCGACGGGTTTCTTTTTGCTACAGAACCCGATTTACGGGAGCCTAATGGAAACCAGGAACACACCCTGAATTCAAAATGTAAAAAAAGAAAACAGTACGAGGTGGATGAAAAATGTAGGGGAGCAAAACCCCCTTTTAAATTTTGCTGTAAATTTTTTTTTTAAATTTTCAATTAAAAAATTTGACCCCTTTGTTTAAAATTTTGGATCTGTATGTCTCCATGTTTTTTGGGGAAAAAGATTTAAAATAAATAGACAAATTTTTAAAAGGGTAGGATTTTTTGGGTATTAAATTGCTTTAAAATTTTGATTGTATGGGGATCGATCACGCTATTTCTTTTGTGGAGGGAAAACGTACAAAAGGGTGGGAATTTTGGGGGCAAATTTTTTTCTTTTTAAAAAATTAAAACCCCTTGGGGTTTCTACAAATTTTATCCCATTAAACAGGAAAAGGAAAACCACCCGCCCCTTTCTTTTGTAAATGTTTTTAAAATTTTTCAACCCCAAATTTTCCTTGAGAAGGGGTCGCTCCTTTCATTTGAAGGGTGTTTCCCTTTGTAAAACCCTAAAATTGGTTTTATTTAAGCCTACTTCCTTAAAATTTTTAATGCAAAATTTAAAATCTTGGTAGTCACCATCCTGCATTGAGATTTTGTTTTTTAATGTTTCTAAAACTCTGTTTTTGGAAGGGGGTTTTAGTAGGGAAAAAGTTTTCTTTTAAAAGGGGTTTCTCACTTCGGGATCGCTGGGTTTTTGGGAAAAAAAACTGGGAAAAAAAAGCCAATTTTGGGGAATATGTTCCTTAACATTGTCCCAAAACCCATTCCTAATACTCCCCTTTTTTTGGGCTGGGATCAGCTCCTCAGGTCACTATTGCTACAGAACAGGGGGGTAGGTTTAAAGTTTTTATGGGCCCGGGTGCAAAAACTACGGGTTTGGGGGCCCCCCTCTTTCCCCGGGCAAAAGGTGTGGGGGCCCCAATTTTTTTTTTAACAACGGTTCCCTACTTGGTGGGGATTTCTGGGCCGGGGAAGCGCGGGCGCGGGAAATGATTTTTTACTTTAAGGAAAACAAAAAAAATATTTGTGGGTAAACAGGAAAAAAAAAAATTAAAATTTCAAATTTTGTTTTTTGGGGTTTTGTTTTTGTTGGGTTTACACTGTAACAATTTTTGTGTTTTGCGGCGTTCGTATTACGGGAAAAAGGGGAAAAAAAAGTCACCACTTTTAGTAACTTAAAAACCAAACATAATTTTAAATGACCCAAAACCCAATATATCCAGCCAATGTTTAAACAATTTAAAAACAAAAATACAAAAAAAGAAAGAAACCACCAACATGCCCCCTTTTTATATAGTGATAATACACCCTTACTTTACTTTTTCAAAAATTTAACCCAAACCCAAGGGCCAATTTTTACTGCCACATATTTTGTTTTTCACCCTTTTTAAAGTGGCTAACACCACCATAAACCCTTTT
>JAODAL010040604.1:0-36739 GCA_025379985.1 Phyllomedusa bahiana
CAGTGGTGAAGTTTTTGACCCCCCTCTGTGCCCTGCATGTTTGGCTGGCCCCCAAAATGAATGAAGCCTAAAAAGGGCATGTACCCCTATGCCCAAACTAAAATTTTACCAAATTTGGGTTTGGGGGTTGGGAAAAAATAAAAAAAATTTGTGCCGAACAACCTTTTTTCCGAACTGTTTGGCTCAACACATATACAATTAAAAAGACAATAGCTTTTTTTTGATATTGACATGAAACAGAATAAACTTACCCGTTTTAGGGTCAATTGGGAAAATTTTTTGGTGTTTTGCCATTAAATGTAACTTGGGTAAAACTTTAGGATATCCTTACAAGCTGTCGCCCCTGTTTTTTCGCTTCCCCCCAAAAATTTTTTTAATGGTTTGATATCGGGGCTTTGTGATGGCCACTCCAAACTTGACTTTTTTATCCCTAAGCCATTGAAACCAGTTTGGCAGATGCTTCGGGTAAATGTCCATTTGGAAAGACCCATTTCCCGCAAAACTTTAACTTCCGCTGATGTCCTGAGATTCAGTATTGCCATATAATATTCTTTCCTCATGATGACATCTGTTTTGTGAAGTGCCCCAGTCCATACTGCAGCAAAACAACCCCACAACATGATGCTGCCACCCCTGTTTTTCACAGTTGGGATGGTGTTCTTAGGCTTCCAAGCTTTCCGCCTTTTCCGCCAAACGTAACAATGGGCATTTGGCCGGCAACCCCAAATTTTTATTTTCACTGGACATGTCTCCAAAAACATTGGTCTTTGTTCCTGTGTGCATTTGCAAACATTAATCTGGCTTTAACATGTTTCTTTTGGAGTAATGGCTCATTCCTGGCAGAGTGGCCTTTCAGCCCATGTTTACACAGTACTCGTTTCACTGTGGATAATGACACAATTTTACCAGCTTCCACAAGCATCTTCACAAGGTCTTTTGCTTTTGTTCTTGAGTTGATATGTACATGTTGGATCAAAGCATGTTCATCTCTGAGACAAAGAACAGGTCTGCTTCCTGAGTGGTATGATGGCTGGACATTCCCATCTTGTTTGTACTTGCATATAATTGTTTGTACAGATGAAATTGCACCCAAGGATGATCCAGACTTGTGCAAGCCCACAATTATGTTTCTGATATCTTGGCTGATTTCTTTAGGAGGTTTTTTGTAAACTGTAATGTACAATGCTACAGAGCTGTAAAGGGTTAAAATTGTCAGTAGCATAGATAAACAAGCTCCTGTGCTAGAGATAACACTCAGAAAGAAATAACCTCACCATGGTTAGAGAGGATAGCTGGATCAATTAGAGCAAAGAGATGGTTGGTAACCGGAGGAAAGCGTGGATAAACAAGCTGGCGATAAAATCTATTCTATCTCCTAAACAAAGTAAAATCAGAACAGAAATGTATGTGGTGATAGTCTTTATTTAGAATTGTCTATATATTTAAACCTAATCATTGTGGTAATAAAACCACCTTAATACAAAATGTGTGACTAGTGGCTGTTAATAGTACTACTGCTCTGGAGGCAGCTCAGAAGGAGAAGAGGCAGGAGGACCCTTTATTTTTGCCTCAGAAAGTGATAACTGTACTTTACCTCTAGGAGACAGATGTCTGTGACAGATGCTATAATCAACCATAGGTTTCTATGCATCCATTTAATGAATGTGTTTTGTTATATAAAAGGATTCTGGATATGAAATAGCATAGTGTATATGCGCTGTATACATACATATTTAGATCTAATTTAGTTTTATCATTGGTGTATTAGTCAATGTTTCAACTGATAGTCACTTATACATATTGTCTGTAAAGTATAAAGTATATTCGTTCTATTAGGCTATGTTCACACGAGTGAAATTGGGACGTATTTTGGCCCGTATTTCACGGCGTACTGCGCTCAATACGGGCCGAGATACGTCCCAATAATTATGGTAATCCACAGTTCTCATAGAGAGCTATGGATTACGCCTCCTCTCCCCACTCGGACAATATGCTGCGGGGGAGATAAGTGACATGTCAATTACTAGCGGCGAATACGCGCCGCTAGTAATGAATGTCTATGGGGCCGGCGGGCTGCGGCCTCCCCACACCGCGGGAGTCGCCGCGAGCTCCCGAAGTCCCGCCGTAATTGCGTGCCGTAATTACGCCCTGCAATTATGCCGTTTGAACATAGCCTTAGACTCAACTGTATTAACATACACACAAAAACATAAACAAATTAGAAATGCAGACCATGTTAATTTACAGCTGCATAAACACAAGAAACAAAAATAACAATAAATAGTAAGTTAAGACAAACTACAGACATAAAACTATACATAAAACTTTATTTATGGTACACCGTTAAAGAAAGTAGAAGAACAAACATTACTGTTTCCAAAATAAAACTGACTTCAAAATTTATTTTAACAGTATTGTAACTGTTTGCATTAATGTTCGGTCAGATAAGTAACTACAGGCAGGCGCTCAGCTCTTGCAATATCATTTGCGCAAAGGTTCAGGACAGGGTTCGTTCCTATCTACAGTGTAGATTGAGTATTGGAAATTTTCAGAATTATGGAAGATGTTTTCAGCCTTTTCTGGTTTAGATCCACATGTATAGGCATAGGTATATCCATGAGTGTAGTTATATGTTTCTATACAACTAAGAGGTTGTATACAGTGTCGGACTTGGGGTGCCTAGTTCCCACCAGAGGAGTTGATTTTAGGGGTCCGCTGGGCTTCCCTGCTTCCGCCACCTGTGCAGTGTCCCACCCGGTCTTACTTCAAATTATAAAGATTGGTGTGATGACATCATCATACTAACCTGTATTTAAGCTGGGGTGCTGGGGCTTCTGAGTCACCCTCACCTAATTGCAGCAGGACACCCTGTGGTAAATATAAAAGATCTAAAGATATATGCCCCCCTCCATGAATGGTACATTTTATATAAATAAAAATATGTAAGGCTATAACACAAAGTACTAAGTATAAAACCACTAAATAATGCTCATGTTGTTCTCAAATAACACCAGTACACCACTACACAAAACTAGAATCCCTAGGCTATTACCAAAAATTCTACTAAGACCATATACCTCAACACCTTGACCACATATCACCAACACATAATAACTGAATAATACCACCACACCATGATCCTATTTCACCACCACATAGTGACTGAATAATACCAATATTTTTCTCTGGATTATGGAGGTCGGTTGACCCAATGAGAAGTCTGAATTTGGCTCTATTGAGAGGTAAAGATAGCGTAGGACCACCCGCCTTGAGATCCCGTTGTAAGCCGGGGGTGGCCTAAATTTTTTTGATCAAAACGTGTGAACTAAGAATCTCAAAGTTTTTCTCATGTATGAATAATACCATGACACCATTACCTCATATTAAAAAAAAAGAGTAGTAATGGAAGAGAACCAGGACTTATGTCCCATGAGGCAAATTAGTAGATAAAGATATTTATTAGAAGAACGAGTTTCGTCAGAGACTTCTTCAGGTTATCTGAATAGCCTCAGGGGACATAAGTTCTCTTCTAGTACTACTCTTTTTTTGAATATTCTATTTCCCATGAATCGTGGTGTTCTGAGTGCAAAAAGGAGCGGCAACCACACTCCATCACTGGTAAATCGAAAAAATGACCCAGAAAAACCCTCAGAGTGTTGTGCCTGCCTAAACACAACCGCACAAGGTGAGAGGACAATCTTTACATGACAATTTGAGATACATTTTCTCCTAAGGCTTACTGCACAATGGAGTGCACGTCCTGTTCTTCTTTTACTTCCACCATTACCACATATCACCATCACATAGTGACTGAATAATACTTGATACCATAAATGAATATAAACCATTACACTACAACCAATATTACCACCATACAGCGACCATATAGTGGTAGACACCAGTTGTAGACATGTTCTTGGCACACATATAAGTGATTACAGTAAATTTACATGCAGGGACTCACTGCAGATGTCTTTTCTGATGAGTCGTTCTCTTCTCTGAAGAGTTATTCCCTCTCCCTTTTATTCTCCGTTAGGTCCAGACCACCATGACTTGCCCCTGCAGAATTTAAGACACAGACATCTTAGATTCCTCCCTTTTCCAGCATGTCTCTACCATTTCCCACCTCCGTACAAACTCCCCATCCATAGTGCCCCCAAAGGTAATAATGACCTCCTTATGCCCCAAACAGTAAAAATGCTCCCATTTGTGTACCAAGGTTTCATCTTTTTTTTGTCCCCATATAGTAGGTAAGTAAACCCCCAATATAGTAGGCGGGCACCTCCCCCCCAAAAAAACTAGGTAGACAATTAGATAAAACTACTTCTAAGTAAGTATATATGCCCCTGGGAGGTAGATAAATAGGCTTCTGGTAGGTAGATATAAAGGTCCCTGGTATGTAGATATAAAGGCCACTTGTAGGTAGATATAAAGGCCCCCTGTAGGTAGATATACAAACTCCCTCAATGTATAGCCCCTGTAGATAGGAGAGTATAAAACACCTGTTAGTAGGTAGAACCCCTGTAGTTATTTAAAGCCCCCTGTGAGTATATATGCTCTCTGAATGTGAATACAGCCCCTTGTAGGTGTATACATTCCCCATGCAGGAACATAACGGTTACTGCAGGTATACTGCCCCTTGTTGATGTATATGCTCCATGTAGGTATATACATGCCACTGTAGGTGTATACATGCCCCCTGTAGATATATACATGCCCCCTGTAGCCATATACAGCCCCCTGTAGATATATACATGCCCCCTCTAGCCATCTACTGCTCCCTTGTAGGTATATACATGCTCACTGTACCATTATACTGACCCCTGTAGCTGTATACAGCCACCTGTAGATATATACAAGCCCCATCTAGCCGTATACTGCCCCTGTAGGTATATACATGCCCCCTGTACCAGCATACATGCCCTTTGTTGGTATATACATGCTCTCTGTACCCGTATACTCCCCCCTGTAACCGTATACAGCTCCCTGTAGCCATATACATGTCAGCTTTAGAAGTATACTACTCCCTGTAGGTATATACATGCCCCTGTAGATGTATACATGCCCCCTGTAGGTATATAAATGCCACCTGTAGGTATATACATGCCCCGGTAATTGTATATATGCCCACATAGATGTTTATATGTGCCCTGTAGGTTATATACATGCCCCCTGTAGGTATATACATGCTCCTGTAGGTATATACATGCCCATGTAGGTGTATACATGCCCCGTGTAGATGTTTACATGTCCCCTATAGATGTTTACATACCCCCTGTAGGTATATACATGCCCCCTGTAAATGTTTACATGCCCCTGTCGGTACAGTATATAAATGTGCCCTGCAGGTATATAGATGCCCCCTGTAGGAGTAGACACACCCTCTGCAGGTATATAGATGCCCCCCTGCATGTTTGTGGGGGTATGATGTCATCACGCCACCTGTGTTTCTTAGGGTATGTTCTCATGGTGTATTGTGGCACGTATAGTATGCGCCGCAATACGCCGGGTGTTTTAAAAGCACGCGCTAATCAGCGTGTATTTCCATGCATTGTTCGCGGCGCGTCATTGCCGGAAACAATTGACATGTCAATTCTCCCTCCGTGCGTACAATATGCGGGGGGATGACGCGTAATCCATATCTCTCGAAATATGCGCCAAAATGAGCGCCAAAATAAGCCGTGTGAACATACCCTTACTACCGTGCAGCATAGTCCTCATAGCGCACTGTTGCGGAGCTCAGAGCCCAACAGGGGACGGCTTTTCATGCATACTGCGCTGCTAAGTGGGTACATGTTGGACTCGGGGCCCACAGGAGGAACCTCCGATCCTCCGATGGGCCAGGTCGACACTGGTTGTATGCAGCTATATTATGGTTTTGTTCAGACTCGGAGGGTGTATGTAGGTATAATATAGACTGGTCTATAGGGAAACATGGGAAATCCTTGGTGGGCTCCTGACCATGGCAGACTTAGAGTTTCTTTTAAATTGAATATACATCCTTGGGAAAAACAGAAAGGCAGAGAGAAAGAGGCAAAAAGCATGAGGCAGAGAATATGAGGCATGTAGAGTAGCTGCAGTGTGTGCCCTCACAATCAACTCCACTGGTGAGCCCCCAGAATGAAATAACACTGGTAGGCCCTAGACACCTCAGTCCTACACTGAATATAGATATTCTGCTTTGTTTACGAAAATACCTTGCTTTCAAATATTTTATATGTATCATTACATCTGATTAGCTACTGGAACCTTTTTATAGTCATGAATGATCTTAGTTGTAAAAGGAATCACATTACAAAACACGTTACATCCATGTGCATTCCTGTCAATTTGTTAAATCCAACATTCAAGATGAGTGGTTTTACCTGGCAATGAGATCACAGTGCTGTTCCAGTTGGCTTTTTCTCCTACAATTTGATTATATTTTATTAGTATTTAATAGTATTAAGCACTTTTACATTGCAATGCTCAATGAACTAGTTTTGAGCTGAGGTTTGCTTCATCCAATAGATGGCGCTGGGGAGTTCAGTACCCATAAGCCTTTGTCATATTTTAAAACATTTTAAGAGATAGAGAATGTCATGCTCCTTCACGCATTCTTGGAAGTTGATGCGTGAACCTACCCATAAAGATGTTGTCTCACTACAAAGATTAGCTTTTAACATGTAGGGACGGGTAATTGAAGACAGTTTTGCACACTGTTTAGAATCTGAGAGCAGAGAGTGACATTACCACAGATCAAACTGCCGGTAGCTTGAGGACAGAATGTGTTACCTCTAACAAACAAAGGAGACTAATTACTTGGTTACTTTAGAGCAGAGAGCTTCAAAGCTCATAGATAAAATCTCCTACTCTCATGTCAGTGCAATTAGAAGAGCTGTGAATACAGAGCTGATATACTATGTAGAACCACCCACAGCCTGACCAGGAAGAGACAGGATACATGAATGTAAAACTGCTTGTGGCTCTGAAGCAGCATGGTGAGACAACCCCTGTAATAGGAGGCTCAAACATCAGTTTTAACATGAATAAAAAGTGTAAGGACAAATCTGTTCTGCTATGCTATCTATAAGGCAAGCTCTCGCAACTAAGACAGTGATGGTAGGATTACATTTTCTCTAAACATACTGTCAATTGGCTGTTGATTGTAAACATGGCTGATACTACAGAAAAAGGTGAAACTTACTGACTTATAATGTTCCATAATGTCTATAAATATGGATGATATCATAGAATGGGTTGTCTGACATTATCATAAACCTGTATACTGTCCGGACATGCCGTTAAATAAAAATAACTGGTGTTTATCTCTACAGTGCTTCAGTGCAACCAGACTGGAAATGCTGTGAAAAAGTAACCCCATAAAAAAATTACCCCGGTTTAGGTTTAGAGTAAGGAATAAGGTCAGGCTTAGAGAAAAAATTTGGGAATCAGAATTTTTTCACAAGTTTGATTAAACCATTGTCGAACCGAACAGAGACCTATTTGAGCATTACCCAGCAGTAATGGCACATACATCACTTATGTGATCATGTAGCCAATCACTGACTTCAGCAGTTTTGCCAGTGATTGGCTTGTCTGTCATGTGATTGATGTAATAATGTCACTGCTGGGGACCAGTGTAGGACACCAGAGTTCAGGTGGTGGCTCTTCTAGTGAGTACTGATTACTTTTCTATTTTACAGCACAGGGGTTGATGAAAATGGCAGACAACAACCTTAAAATAATTTACAAATGAGTACAGACACATAGAAAAAAGAAAAAAAATGCAGGAAGGAAAAAACGCCCCTCATACAACGTTCAATGCAACAGAACAGTTTATCAGTAGTTACCATAAAATCAGCCATTTGTGTCAGCATTTATGTTGTGTCTATTATGAAACTTGATAATAATGGTTTGAAATATGTTATTTTAAATACTTCAGCAGATACAAAGATAATCTACAGCACTCGCCAATCAATGTAGTCTTCTTTTTTTAAAAGTCTCGGTACATGAATAAGAAGAGTATTCCTGTACCAAGACTGTTAATTAAGAAGAACATATGGATTGGTGAGTGTCAGGAGACCCGTGCCCACTCAAGGGTTGATGGCCTGACCTGGGGATATATTTGTGACGTTTGTCTCCCCCTAGGGGTACGCAAGATCATCCGGTTGCTGTTTCATAATTAACCCCTGTCCATATGCGTACAGAAAGACCCAGGGAGTGCGAGAGGGTACCCTACTCGCCCACAACCCTGAACGGCTGAGAGAGATCTGTTTTCTCGCACCAGTGAAATAGAACTCTGCCAGCTCAGTAGCCTGCTCCAGTTCCTCATTAGTTGGTCCATTACAGACTCATAATCAGACCAGGAACCTGCCCTGGTTAGCAATATTTACGAGACCAAGAATACGAACACGTGGGTTCAGGGTGTTCGAGGCAACAGACCAGCTCAGAATTGAAGTTTATATATTTTAATCGCCTTATGAGCACACTAGGCAAACAATACATACATAGTGGTACAGCTATACATATACTGATCAGAGGTGCAAATACAGATAGGATATGGGTACAGACAAAAGAAGCAGCAAAATGTGTTGAGTTACCTTAAGTTAGCTTGTCATAGGGCACACATGGGGGGGTGAATGTGGGCTGCTGGTCTTTAGTGGATGCTCCTGGCATGCTGGTGCATGTACCCCCCTTCCAATAGAGACAACAATGAGCTCAGGTGGGACTTTTACTTTTAACTGTACTGGGACATCCCACATCACACACCTGTCACATCTCTGTCATGGTCTACACTCCCTGCCTAAAAGGGCCATGCTGATTCCAGATTCCAACACTGGAATTGGCAGGGGAATGGGGCAGAGCCACACCAATGGTACAATCAGAAATGGATGCAACCAAGTTACGATGGGATACCAAACTCTAAGTCAATGCTCTGTTACTGGTAAAAGTTTACAGTTTCTCCCTGCCCGTTGGTCCTACAAACAAGAGAGTGACAGCTATGGGTGTGGGACACTTTCATATTTAAAAATATGAAACTGGGATGTGCTTGTGACGCATGGTTATTCCATATTTTTTTTATGGAACTTCGGCACCGGGCATCTGCCAATCCTACTTTGATGCTTGGTGTCTCTTGGAGCACATCTACCCTGGCCCTGGCCAAGGTGCCAACGAAATTAGGAACCTTTGCAGCTCAGACTTTTGCTGGGTCGGTTTCCTATCTGAATTTGCAGTCAAATTGAGGGAATTTGACTGTTACTTAAGTGCGTGCTTCCTCACTGTCATCTGTTGAGCAGTGGGGGCACTTAGGTGAAGTCCTGAATCCTGCATCCGGCGACTGAGAGTGAATTTGGGTGAAGTTACAAGTACTGGGTGGTGACTTTTTTCATATTCCTCACAGTGAGTGCTGTGGATTTTCTTTTTATTTTCTGGACTTTTATGAATGGAAATTTTCTGTTACAATTCACTGAGAACCTCTAATATATGATGCTGATCACTAAAGTTTTGTTTCACGCTCTGAATGTGGACTGTTGAGGAGTCATCAGAATCTTTTTCTTTTACTGTTGGATTAATCTGAAAACTGTTACCATAATGTTACAATATATATTGGTTACACAGTGGAGAAAATAGGTATTTCATACACTAGTGGTTTTGCATGATTTGCCACCTACAAAGAATGGAGAGGTCTGTAATCTTTTTCATAGGAACAGATAAACTGTGAGACACAGAATCTAAAAAAAAATCCAGAAAAACACATTGTATGATTTTTAAATACAGTGATACCCCGTTATCCACCGGGGTTATGTTTCAGAAAAGTGTGATGGATAACGAAACGACAGATAACGAGGAAAAAAAAATGACTGTACAGTACAGTATAATGTTATTTATACAGTAAAAGATGATGTGGCTTTAAAGCACCAACTAAAGTAGCTGCAGTGAATAAAGGATGGTTGCATACTCACGGATATTGAATGTGCAGTGATGTATCTGTGAAGCGAAACGACGGATAACAAGGTTTTTTGCAACATTGATGGTGATGTAACTGTGAAATGATGGATACCGAAGTAATCAGTGGCGTTGCTACAGGGGTCGCAGCCGTCACAGTTGCGACCAGGCCCCTGAGCCAGGAGGGCCCCGCAGGCCCCCGCTCGCCACACGCTGCATCGCTGGCTCAAATAGAGCCAGTGATGCAGCGATCGCCGCCTGCACTGTGCAGGCGGCAACTGAAACTAAGCGGCCGGTATACACAGATACCAGCTGCTTAGCTCAGTGAAGGCAGCGGCGCGATGCAATGACGTCATCGCGTGGCTGCCTCCTCGGCTGCACAGTCGTCATACGCTGTACGGCCGAGGAGCTTCCGGCAGAGCGTTCCGGCGGGGGCTGGCGACGTGAGGAAGTCACGTCGGCAGAAGAGGAAGACGCTCGACCGGGAAGCATTAGAGGTAAGTATTTGTGTTGTTATTTTTAATTTCGATACACCTGCCTATGGGGACCTATACATTTCTACATATCTGCCTATGGGGATCTATACATTGCTATATATCTACCTATACCTATCTATACACCTGCCTATGGGGACCTATATATTTCTAGATATCTGCCTATGGTGATCTATACATTGCTATATATCTACCTATACCTATCTATACACCGGCCTATGGGGACCTATACCTATCTATATACCTGCCTGTAGGGGCCTATATCTGTCTATATACCTTCCTGAGGGGACATATATCTATATACCTGCCTGTGGGGGACCAATATCTGTCTATAAACCTACCTGTGGGGACCTATACCTATCTATATACCTGCCTGACTGATGGCGCCTATATCTATATATCTGCCTGAGGGGACCTATACCTATCTACATACCTGCCTGACTGATGGGACCTATATCTATATATCTGTCTGAGGGAAAATATATGTATATCTATATACCTGCCTGACTGTGGGGACAAATCTATATACTTACTTTACTGTGGGGACATATCTATATACCTACTTTACTGTGGGGACATATCTATATACCTGCCTTACTGAGGGTAGAGAGTAAGTTTCCCCAAAATAAACCTCAAATAAGATTTTTTTCCCGTTTACCCAATGTTTTCTTTTTTTTTATTAGTCCGGCCCTCTAAAACCATCCAACTTTCTCATGTGGCCCCATGGGAAAATTAATTGCCCAGCCCTGGCTTGGGTCTAACATGTGTGCGTGGTAAATTCTGCAGGGACAAGTTGTGGCTGAAAGAAGATGCCATGATGGTCTGGACCGGATGAAGAAAAGAAAAAAGAGAAAAGACATCACCTGAGTCACTAAATGTAACTGTCCTGTAATCACTTATGTCTCAGAGCCTGTGTACACTGGTGATTACCACTATATGGTCACTGTATGGCCGTAATAGTGGTCTTAGTGTAATGGTTTTATTCAGTCTCTTTATGGTGATGATATGTTGTCCTGCTGTAGCGGTATTATTTGGTCCTTACATATTGTTGTTATTGGTAATATTAGTCTTGGTATATTGATTGGGTCAGTTATAGTATGATGGTATTAGTCACTATAGGGTAGTGATATATGGAGGTATTATTTGTTCTTTGTGTATTGTTGTTATTGGTATTATTGGTCTTGATATACTGGTTTGGTCAGTTACATTATGGTGATATTAGTCACTGTAAAGTGGTGATAGTGTGGCCCTTGTACTGACCCATAGAATACAGGTAGTATACAGGTAAATGTCAATTGAACTGTTCAGCATAAACTCCCCAAAAAACTAAACCCATAAAACAAAAGGTACAATTGCATTTTTTTCCTGTTCACCCCAGAACTTTTTTTTTATTTTGTGAGGGGGAAGGAGGCAAGAGGGAACAGACGCTTTGGCTCTAAAACTTGTTTTCCTTTGGCCCCATTTGAAATTATTTTCTACTGAACTGTTCCTTTAAATAGAAATAATTTTCTCAAGCATCCTACACGCCACATCAAGTAGTTAACATGTTATTGAAAAGTATTGGTCCACAGACGGTGTCTGGCGGTAAGGGGTCCCCGAGCTGAGGTTTTGCACCCGGGCACCTGAGTCTCTAGCTACGCCCCTTGAAGTAATGGATAATAGGGTACTACTGTACGTAATTTGCATTTTATTAGATGAAATAAGTATTTGATCACCTACCAACCAGCAAGAATTCTGGCCCTCACAGACCTGTTAGTTTTTCTTTACGAAGCCCTCCTACTCTGCACTCATTACATGTATCAATTGCACCTGTTTGAATTTGATACTTGTATAAAAGACACCTGTCCGCACACTTAATCAATCACACTCCAACCTCTCAACGATGGCCAAGATCAAAGAGTTGTCTAAGGACACCAAGGATAAAATTGTAGACTTGCAGAAGGCTGGGACGGGCTACAGGATAATAGGCAAGGAGCTTGGTGAGAAGGCAACAACTGTGGGTGCAATTATTAGAAAATGGAAGAAACACAAGATGACTGTCAATCTCCTCGATCAGGAGCTTCATTCAAGATCTCGCCCACGGGGTAAGGATGATTCTCAGAAAGGTCAGGAATCAGCACACAACTACATAGTAGGACCTGGTCACTGACTTGAATAGAGCTGGGACCACAGTGTCAAAGATTACCATTAGTAACACAATACGCCGTTATGGATTAAAATTCTGCAGGGCATGCAAGGCTCCCCTGCTCACACCAGAACATATCCAGGCTCGTTTCAAGTTTGCCCATGACCAACTTGATGATTCAGGGGGGCCCAGGGGAATAAAACCCATTTTGGTCAGATGAACCAACCCCCAAATTTTTTAAAGTTTGGGAAAGGGAAAAAGATGGTTGAGGTACACCCCCCAAAACCCACCCCAAAAACCATGAAGCATGGAGGTGGAAGCACCCCTTTTCCTTTGACAGTGCTTTTCTGAAAAGGGAAACAAGACAATCACCCGTAAGAAGGGGGGGAGGGAAAGGGGGCCATTTTAAGCAAGTTTTTTTGCCGCATCTTTTTTCCCTTAGTAAGAGAAATTTTGAAAAGGGGGTCAGGGCCCTGGGTTTTCCCCAGCATGACAATGACCGGGGGAATTAAAGGGCCCCCTGTAGGGGGCCTAGCCAGTCCCCGGGGACCAAACCCCAATTGAAAATTTTTTGAAGGGATTTGAAATCAAGGTGCCCAAAAAACACCCCCAAAACCTGAAATTTTCCTGAGGAAGATCTGTAATGAAGGTTGGGCCAAAAATCCTGCGCAGTGTGTGCAAACTTGGTCAAGAACTACAGAAACCCGGGACCTCTGTAATTGCAAAAAGGGTTTCAAAAAACCAAATTTTTAAAATTCGTTTTTTCTATTGTATTAAATTTTATTTCCCATGAAAAAAAATGCAAAATTGTTTTACAAATCATACAATTTTTTTTTTCGGATTTTTTGCAAATTCTGTCCCCAAAACAGTTGAATTGTACCACAATAAAAATTACAGCCCCTCCCCATTTTTTGTAGGTAAAAAAAACTTGCAAAATAAACCATTTTAGTTTTCCAAATATTTTTTTTCCTCAAAATTTATAAAAAGGACACTTGGTTTGGGTTGAAGCACTTTAAAATTGAAAAATTATTCTTTAAACAGGGTTTTTCCCCAAAATTTCTTCCCCAAAACCCTTTTACTTTTTAAAATCCCAATTTTCCCCCCTTCTAGAATCTTCTATAATTGCAGAAAAAAAATTTAAATTTTTGTTTTATTTTAAAGTTGGGAAAGGAAATTTCAAACCATTAAAATTCCCAAAGGTTAATACACAGAACTGTTTGCTACTCTTTATTACATCTATTAAGTCACATCATTTATTGGGAAAAATGAAGCATTAAAGAGACAAAAATCACAGGAAATAGATTTTTTTTCTCTTAGTCTTTTTTTAAACTATGTATTAAACATTTTAAATTATCAAAATTGGATTTTTTTTTGGTTACATGAAAAAAAAGGGTTTGGAAAGTTTTTAAAATGTGCATTTTTTTCTTTTCCCTAAATGTTTTTTGCAAGGTTTTTTAAAAAATTTTTTTGGAAATTTGGGCCCCAACTCGTTTTATGGGCAAATTTTTTTTCGCTTTTTCCCAGGGGTTGTCATACAGGTAATTTAAAACTTGAAAGGTCTAAATTCCTTTTAAATATTTGGGGTTAATTTTTTGACACTGGATGCCATTAGGTACTGTTTAAAGGGAAATCCCAAAAACTTTGTCATGAAAATGGGGCCTTTGGGAATTTGAAAAAAACTCTCTTATATCGGCCCTTTTAGCCATTTTTTGGCTTTTTTCGCTTTTGGGGGAAGCCCCAAATCCCCTTTAAACTGAAAAGGGGTTTTTTCTGAAACTTGCTGCATAAAGAAACAATAGAGCAACCAGAGAGGGGCACCTCAACAGCATCAGCTGGGCAGAATTTTGTAAAAAAAACCAAAGGGACAGGGTCAAAATTCCCCTCTGGCTTTAAATCACCTAACACAAAGGGCCCTTACTTTCCCCGCTTCCTCTCCCACCTTTCCCCACAAACCCCTTTAATTTCCAAAACTGTACACACAGCCCCCAAAAAGAAAAGAGGGAAAAATTTTAATTTTAAAAACGTTTAAAAATTTAAATTTAACTTCCCAATAAATTAAAAATTAGCATTACAAAATTTCATAAAAAAGGGAAAAATCCAGTTTTTCATAATTTGGGGCTTTTAAATTGCCTATAGTCATTTATTCGGGGTACAAAAATTTTTAAAAAATTAAAATTTAAATTTGGGAATAATGAAACAATCTATCACCCAGGCTATAACCAGAAAAAAAATTACCATTGTATGTATTGAAATGAAAGAAAATAGAAGAAAAGTGAAGTTATATTAAAAAAATAAGAATCTATATTTTTCTTTTTATTACTAAATTTAAGAAATTATCTCTTTTTTTTTTACTTCTTTTTTTTTATTATTACTCTATTATAAAAACCCCCTATTTACAAAATTTTTAAAAATTGGTTATTTTTTTTCTTGCTCCCTTTGTTTTAAAATTCTTAAAAATCTATAACAACCTTCCCGATAAAACAAATGTTTTTTCTAAAAAAAAAAAAAAAAATTTTTAAATCCAAAACTTTTGAAAATTTTACCCTTTTTTTGTAAATTCTGCCCTTTTTGTGATTTTTTTTTAAAATGAGTTTTCTGCACATCTGCCAATTAAAACCTAAATTCTGGGGACCCCAAAGCAGGGTTCACTTGTAAATAGATGAAATTAAATTTTATTGCCGGGTTTAAAACATTTTTAGTGACAAAAAAGGGCCCAGGGTACCCAGTAAACCCGGAAGTTTTTTGGCAGCAATGAAAAAAAAATTTATTCCAAATAATGATAAATAAATAAGTAAAGGGATTTGGTTCCTTCGATAGTGCTTTAAGGTTGGTTTATTTTGCCCCCAATTTTTTGGAAAAGGGAAAATTTAATTTTTTTAACAAGTCGGGCTCCCAAAACAGAGGCCCATAAACAAAGGGTAAAAATTAAGGGGCCAAAAGAAAAGGGTTTTAGGGGGTTTATAAAAAATTTCCCAAAATTTCCCACACTGCCCCCTCGAGAAAAACAAATTTAATTTTTTAATAAAATTTCCCTTTTTCTAAAAAAAAATTAAAAAACCGGGAAAGGATTTGGCTTTGTTTTAAAAACCCTCCTCCCACCCTGTGCACCCAAACCATTTTTCAAAATGTAAACAGCCCAATGGCTTTTTGAAAGGGGTTTTTAAAAGGCCCTCTTGTCTTTAAAATCTTTATCTTTGACAACCCTCGGTGTTTTTTTTCTGTAGCCGTATTTAAAAAGAGAGGGAGGTCACCGGGCCTTTTTCCCTTGACTGGGAACCAATTACTTTTTTTTACCCACATTTATAGCAAAAATAAAAAATTTTAAAACTTTTTAAGCACCCTTTAAATGGGGGAAAAAAAAATTTGGGTTGGTGAGCTGTATTCAGGCCCGGAAAATTTTAACCAAATTTCCCACGGTGTCAATTTTTTTTCAAAGAACCCCCCTTTGGGCCTTTTTTTACTACTCCTTTTTTGTGCCTTTAGAGAGGTGTAAGATATTACCCCTTTGAAAGGGGAAAAAGACAGGGTTTTTAAACGGGGGGTTTTTAAAAAATCTTCAAAGTGCCTGTTTATGCAAAAAATGAAAAACACAAGGTGGTTTATGGCATAAATATTCTTGTTTCTGGATGCTTTATATTTCTGAGAGAAATTGTTACACAGTTATTAAATTGTTACAGAATCATTTTCCAATAAAGAGGAAATATCCTATCCACATATCTGTATTCCTTAGTAATATAAAGCCTTTTAATTTTAAATTTTAAATTTAAAGAAAAAAATGGCCCTGAAATTTATAACTAAGCTTTAAAAGAATTTAAAAAAATATATTGTTAAATTTTTAGACTGAAAAAAAATAGTTAAAAAGGGGAAATTTGTAGTTAGACAGATTGAGGGAAAGATAAAATGGGATAAATTTATAAAGATAGATAGTTTAAGTAAAATAGACGGGACGGGAATAAAAAAGATAGAAAAATTTTTGAAAATAGTTAGATAGATAAAAAAGATAGATATAGAAAAAAATAATAGTTTGATAAATAAAAGGAAAATATAAAATTTTGAAAGATAAATGGGGATTTTTTTTTCTTTTCTAGGAAATAATTAAATATTTTGACTTCTTGTCTCTTGCAGAGTGTCACTTTTTCTTTCTGTACAAATAACTTGCAGGGTTAAAAAGTTTTTTTAAAACTTTCTTTTTTCGGGAATAAATTACAAATTTCAAAATCAAAATTTACAGGAAAACGTACAAATTTAAATTAAAAAAGGGGCATCTACTATCTTTAAACCCCAATCTGGGGTTTATTTTCATTGTTTCCCTTTGGGAGGATTTTAAAAACACTTTTTTAGGGCAATCTTATCTGTGCTATTTAAAACATTTTTTGTGACCCAGCGTTTTTAAAATTTAAAAATTTTTAAAAAATTTAGCTGTCTTTAAAATAATCTTTTTTAACCCCCGCCTAAAACAGTAATTTTCCAAAAAACCCAAAAATAAAAGATATTGAAAATATAATTGTCACAACCTGAATGATAGGTTGTAAGGGAAAGATAAATACTAAATAAATAATGAAATCGTAAAAAGAAAAAGGGCAAAAAATCCTAAATTAACTTTGAAAAAAATAAAAAATAATTTAAATTTTTTTTTGGGGAGCAAATTTATTAAGCGGGTAAGTACACCAAAGGGTATAATTTTTAGAAATATATAAAAATCTATAATATGGAAATGTTTACAGAAAAGCAGGAGAAAAACAGACTTGTTAGACTGTAGATTAATATCATTAGTCTAGAACTTTAAGTAAAGCATCATAAATAAAAAGTGTTTTGCATTAAAAACATCTTGTTTTTATTTCCGTTTCCCAAAAAATTTTTTTGGCATCAATATATTTAAGAAATTACAAAGCAGGAAAAGCGGGCCAAAAATTTAGGGTTTTAAAATGGTTTTTATAAAAATGACAAATGAGGGGTTTTTAAAAACAGGCCCCACCAAACTAGTAGTCAAGGGAGGGGCACTGTCTGAAAAAAAGAGCACATTTAACAGAGACTTGAAGGAATTACATAAATGGGAAATTTTAAAAAGTTTTAAAATTTTTAAAATATTTTAAGTTAAATGGCCCCTCAAAATAATTTTCAGACCAAAAGGGTTTTTTGCTTGTAAATTGGGAAAAGAAATGTCCCCGAAAAAATTTTTTACATCAATCTATTCTTTAAATCAAGTCAAAACAAGGAAGGCCGACTTACAAAGTTATCTCTTGAGGGTTTTTTTTAGTTTCCATTTTTTGCTAATAGACAATTAGCAAGGGATAATCATATGTGTGGAGACCCTTTAAATTGGACATTGGCTTTGTGAACTTTTTCCAAATTAACCAAAGGACACTATAGTGTAGGGTTTCATAATAGTCCTAACGGATTGGAATATTTGTTTTATTTTCTGTTGCTTATATAGCACCACCTTATTGATATCACTCACATCAGTCCCTGCCCCCAATGGGACTCTGAATCTAATTGTCCTATCTCAAGCACACCAATTTTGTAGGAAGCCATTTAACCTATCAGTATGTGGGAGGTAGGGCTTCTGTTTCTTATTGAAGAGACCCAGTTAATGGAAGGGGGAAAGAAAATGAATAACTTATATATAAAATTATATCGGGTTGTATAAATTTTTATATCACTTTATTGGATATTTTTGCTTTGAAGGACACAAAGTCAAATAATGTGTTTGGCATCTTTGGGTCCAAGCTTTTGCTTGAACCTAATAAAATGAATGGACTCCAAGGGAGAATCCTTTTGTTTATGCATTTACATAAACTGCATTTCATAAATGTCCAGAAGAGTGCATGTGTAAACTTCATCTAACATGGCAAAGGTTTCCATAGGTTGCAGCTGGTAGAAAACAAATTTTATCTTTCTGGAAAGAAATCTAATGTGATGGAGAGAACTGAAATGAAATGTCAGTGTGTAAAAGCACATTCATTACAAAATAAGTTTAATGGCATTAGCAGTTCTTAAAATTAAAATAGCTGCATTATTCTTTGTTATATGCTAACCACATGTACTGCTTTCTTGGAGGAAAAAAAGTAATTTTCCCTTACCTTCAGGCAGAAATATTTACTAGCATTTTTGCAAATTCTTGATCTCTCCATATCAAATTCTCTGGAGAGTGTAAAGCTGTAAAAAATTCTCCCTGCAGTATTCGCTGAAAATAATACTATTTCATACAACTGTGAATGCTATCAATAATATGGTGATTCTTTTCCTTCACAATGCTGTTTTCTCCAGGTAGAAGAAGTTCAATGTAAAATAGAAATGTGCAGATATTTCTTGTGCATTGCGTACACAGTGGATTGCTATGTAATTAAAAGTATTTTTAGGTTGACGTTAAACTTGTGTAAAGTTCTATTCGACAGATGTCTGTACCACTTCATGCCAAATTAAAGGGCATTGGAGTATACTTTCCTAGATTAAATCATGCAATAAAATGATGTCCAGAAATTAGTTTATAAATTGGATATTTATTTGTTCTTATATGAAGAAACCTTAATACCACAATCTGACCTCATATAAAATAAGATTTTATTATGCAGTCTTTTTTTAATAAATTCACTGCTTGGATTGGATGGAATGCTAGATTTGTGAAACTGGAACCTTTATTAGACTCATAGGAACTGGCATATGAGGGAGGTTACTCTTAGACTGCAGTGGCACTGAGATGAACCCATGTCTCCAGAGATTTCCATTTGCATGTCCATTTACAGACTAATAAAAGTAGGCACCATGATCTTACCCATTGGTCTTATAACACACTTGGGGCGACATATCCCATTACGAATACGCCATAGTTTTGGTGTATTTTGCGCCAAGAACACTTTTAATGCCATATTCTCGATATAAATGAACTGTAATACATCAAAACACGGCACATCATACGCCAGGCCTGGCACATTGTAATGCACCTAAAAAGGCGCATTAAATATAGTAGCAATGAAATGCTGTGCGCCTCCGTAACGCAATGCGCCTATCGAGTAGCATTATATGCACTAGCAATGACATGATAAGTACCTCGATTGCGCAATGTGCCATTTAGGCGCATTAAGTTTACTATGCAAGGTATACCAGACGCCAGGCTTTTGAAAGGATCGTACTTTAGGCGCACTTTACACTGATTAAATGTATCTAAAAACTGCTGCGGCGACGCCAATACTCAGACATGTCGCCCCTTCTTGTTTCATCTTTTTTCTTTGTTTGAAAAAAATGTATATTTATTTGTAAATAATAGGGTACCAGTAAATGTGCATATGCAATGTATCGAGATATACAGAACAAGTACAAGAACCTTGCAAAAAAACTAAGATTAAGCAAACCAGTTAGACATTTGCAAAGATTGGACATCAAAAACCTTCTGTGACATCAGTAAAACCCACAGCTTTGCTTGATACTTCTCTACTTGTTATAGTACAAATAGGTAGTCAGAGACCCGATAGATACTGGGCCACTGCCCAACATAATTACATTGATCTCAATAACAGAACAACATTCAATAAGGGTAACACCACCTAATAACAATAAATTAAAACAGCAGCATAAGTACAGTAGTAATAATTAAAGATATAAATAATACTGCCCTGTATCAGGGAACTCACATAATAGTGCTGGAGAACAGAAAGCCACCAATTACTTGTTTCCTACAAAAATGAAAAATGTTCGTGTACCTGTGTGGGCCCCCCTCAAACTTTGTGCCCGATAGCAGCTGCTATGGCTTCTATAGCAATAGTAACGTCCATCATGTGTCTCTTTTTCATAAACTACCCATTCAGCAAAAGAAAGATATGTAAAACATCAAAACAGATTTAAAGGGGTTAAGCCACCAGTATAATAAATGACACTTACTTGATATGGGGCCTATTATATTGGTTACCGAGGAGTTTCAAGTTTAACTTTATGCTATCAGCTCATCAACTTGTTCCCATCTCATGTATTGATGGCATATTGATAGAATATGGCATGAAAATGTGATAGATGTGGGTCCCATCTCTAGGACTCGCACCTATCTCGAGAATGGACTTCAAAAGTTCAGAACAGAGAATTGGTTGCGCTAGTTCACTACTCCACTTTATTTTATTTTCAAGTTCCAAGTATTACAAGTGTGTTTAACTGTGCTCAGAACTCTCATAGAACAGAATGGAGAGTAATGCATCAATGTGACCTACTCTCTGTTCCTAAGATAGATGCGGGTCTATGAGGTAGGAACTGAACCTATCACAAATTGATGGCATACCCTATTGATATGCCATCAATATGTAAGATTGGAACAAGCAGATAAGATGATAACATAAGATTAAACTTGAAGTTTGTTAACTACTAAAACAGGCCCTCCACCTATTAGGTGTCATTTATAAAAATGGTGGCTTATTATATAGGTGAGGGGTCCCTGAGACCACTCAGGCTCCAGAGCCTGGGTGCCACAGCTATCCTTATATCTCTCTGAGTAACAGCCAGCATTCCTGCTGTGATAGCTATAATAAGAGATGTAGTTAATATATGTATTTCTTAAAGGGGTTGTCCATCTCAAAAGGAAATGAAAGGAGCAGTTCCTGTGCTCCCAAGAAAATAACAAAAAAAAAAACCCTTCTACTCACCTTCCTGCATTCCCCGTTCCATTGTTATGTCTCCCTGGTCTTCTGTTGACATGTCTTCACTTCTCAAAAAGTATTTCACTGCCGCAGCCACTGGTTGGCTGCAGTCGTCACATGCTACTAAGTCCAGAAATAAACAGCTCTGAACAATGATGGAAGTAGAGGCTTGGGACTCCTGAAACCAATCAGCTGCTTTGGCAGTGATATTCCTTTTTTGAAGTGACCCCATGTCAACAGAAGACCAGGGTCATGTGGTGTTGAAACTGGGAACCAGAGCAAGGTGATTATAAGTTGTTTTTTTTTTGTTTTTTTTACTGTGAGCTGCTAGATCATTTTATTTTCTTATGAGATAGTCTGGCCTTTAATATCTTTATTGCTGTTACCTATAGTAACTATTATAACTAAAGACTAAGGCCTCGTTCACACGGCTTATTTGTCCGCGGATTGGCGGCGTACTCCGCGCCGGATTTGCGCTGCAGTACGGCGCCAATCCGTCGGAGTAAATTTCGGTAATCCACTGCTCTCATAGAGAACAGTGGATTCCGTCGCTCCTCCCCGCTCGACGAATCCGCCGCGGGGGGAGAAAGTGACATGCACATTATTTACGGCGCGTCTGCGCCATATATAATGACAGTCTATGGGGCCGGGGAGCGGCGCACCCACCGCGCTCCGGCCCCCCCCCCCACCCGCCCCTTATTCACGCCGGATTTGCGAGCGCAATCCGGCTCACAAATCTGCCGTGAATAAGCCGTGTGAACACGGCCTAAGGGTGATATACCAGAAAAGAGGCGCTGCCACGTCAGTTTTAAGACGCATTAAATAATGCGCCTGAATGAATGACCCTGTCCAAAATCTGGTGTGTGATATACCTTGCGTAGTATAATTGATGCGCCTAATCTAGGCGCATAGTAAAATGTAGGCGCATAGAGTATCATTGTCAGGATATTTGATGCGCCTACTTTAGGCGCATTCAAATGTGTCGTGCCTGGTGTATAATACGCCTAGTTTTGGTGTACATTTATATAGATAATAGGATGTCAACAGTTTTTTGGTGCAAAATACACCACAAAAATGGCGCAGCCCTAATGGGACATGTTGCCCTAAATATGGAAAGATATGTGGTGTATAACATCAGTTACAGTAAGTCATTAGGACTAGATGTACATTATGGGCCACATGTATGAAAACTGTCTAGGTGTAAGGCTTTCTTTGTTGCCCATAGCAACCACTCAGAGTTCCCCTTTCCTTTCATATGGTGCTCTGAAAAAATGAAAGGGGAGCTCTGATTGGTTGCTATGGGCAACAACGAAAGTCTTACACCTGGACAGTTTTCATACATGTCCCCCTATGTGCTAAAGACCTTGTAGATCATTTGTATGTATTGCTATCAATGTCTGAAGGTTGTGATATTATAAAATGGTAAATATATCACAAAAAAAGGGAAATGCAAACTACTGGCCTTTCAGATAATAGAGGGCCGTATTTAAAGGAATTTATAGCCAGCAAATATAGTGTTAAAAGGAAATGTCTACACAGTCACAGTTGTGTATCAAATATCTGCTCATACGGTTCTGAAACTATCCCCCACCTCCCTGTACAATATAAGTAATATGTATACTACTTCTTTAGGGCTTTTTTGATGTGATATGACTGTCTTACATTTATAGTGCTCTTTATTATCTTTAACATTATTTAAAATTATGAGTGTCATAGTTAGTTCTATTGTCTTCTTAATTATTATTATTATTATTATTATTTATTCTAGAGCGCCCTTGGTTCCAGAGCGCTGTACATTCAGGTTTTCGTACATAACATAGGTCAAACAAGTACAAAGGTGACAAATTAATAATTAACAGCTGGTACAGAAGGAGAGAGGACCCTGCCCATGAGGGCTTACAATCTGCAAGGAAGGTGGGAAGAGACAGAAGGTGAGGGGCAAACATGTTTGTGGAGGGTGTTAATTAGATTAAGATAATATAATACTTCCTGAGAAAGTAGGGTTCAAACTGAACCTAAACTGAACCCAAACTTTTTTCTTACCACTACCTCTTTGAATGTTCATGGCTCTTTAAGAATCTATTACTGCTAGTAGCAAAATACTTAAATGAAAAATGAGAAAGCTGGCTCTTTATTATGTATTTTAATGAGCTATGGGAGGACTCTATCTTAGCATTAACACTATAAATAAGTTGGCACTGAATATCATCAACATGGGGGTCTGTTTATTAGGAAGGAGACCTTAAGACTATAGAATCTGTGGGTTTTAAAGTGGTGTTATTTACATGTTTTATAAGGCACCTTTCAGCTAAATTAGGGCCCCATTGAGGGTATACCTCTGTCTACTGTAGTTACATAGCAAGAATAAGCAGTCAGGCCAAATGAAAATGGAATCTTAAAGGACAAGTATGTGCAGACTCTAAATACTAGGAGTCAAAGCTTCTTTTCCATACTTACTGACATAGACATAGATATAGAATATTTGATGTTATTTAAATGAATGTTCATGACTTCAGCTAGTCCAATCTCTTCCACATTTGCTTCTTTATTATCTAAGCTGGTAACAAAGAAACAAACAGGTGACTACCATAGCCAATGCAGCTGCACGGAGACCTTTCTGCCCTAGGGGAACCAGACTGTGTGCGGACTGTGCAATAAAAGTGTTGTCCTCTCATTAGTTAACCAGAACAGCCATGTTTAAGTGTGCACACATATGAATGACACATGCTGCTTGACTTCACTGAAGTTAGTTCACAGGTATGGGATTGTTAATAAGCAAGCAGTGTTGAACCCAGTTAGTATTTCACATTTATATGGCTGATCAGATAAACAATATAACCTACTAAAAGTCACCACAGTATTTTATGGCATTGAGCTAAAGTCCTGTAGGAACATAATGCAATCCTGGTCATAAACATAAGTTTTAGAAACATACTGCTTTTTGGAAGGTAAGGTTTTCAAAGATGTCACTGGTTCTACTCAGAAGCTGGATACTGAATAAATAAGACAGATATTTTATAATTCTGGGCAGAAATATATAAAAAAATCTTTTAGTGAGTAGTTGTAACTACCCTCCAACTCGTCTGAAAAAATATTATTTACATGCTATCTGAGAACAGGGCCGCCATCAGGGAAATATTGGTAGTACTGTGGTCAGGAACCTTAATCTTTTTTTAAAGAGAACCTGTCACATAGTTTTTGCCCCCCTGGCTGAAGACAGAACAAGGTAGTGTCAGACCTGCTGTTTCCAGCGCTGTGTTCCTTATTCTGTAAGATGCTGTAGTTTTCGTGTATTTAATGCTCAAATCTGCAGTTTTCAGCCAGAAGAGTCATTCGAAGAGTCCTTCAGAGTGTCAGTTTTTTTCAAACCCTGCCCACCTGAGGCTAGCTATTCCCACCTCAGCTGACAAGCCTATTACTTTGAATAGGTAGAAACATGTGAATAACTGTCAGTGGGCGGAGCTAGCCTTTGGTGGGTGGAGCTAACACCTACTCATGAATAAGATTTGAGGGGTAAATGCTCTAAAACTGCTGCATCTTAAAGAATAAGGGGCACAGTGCTGGGAACAGCAGGTCTGACACTAGCTGGTGCTGCCCTCAGCACAACCTATGTGACAGGTTCCCTTTAAGGAACCCACGTAATGTTGTACAAAATAGGAACTGTTAGGCTATGTCTACACAGCACAGGTTTTTGATCGGATGTACGGTGGATTCAGTATTTCGAATCCACTGAAAATCCGACTGTAACCTGTGCTGTGTAGGCCTCAATAGAAAATCCATGTAGTCTACATAGTACAGATTTTTTACTGAGCATTTCTAAACTACCGGCCGTCCAGCAGAATATAGAACATGTTCTCTCTTTCACTGGATTCCCGTCGGATTCCTGTGCACCCCATTTATGGGGCTGGCGGGAAATCCGAAATCCAATTGCGTTTTTTTTGCGCAAAAAAGCACCAAAAACTGTGGTCCAGCGAAGTTAAAATACCGTCAGATTTCCAATGGTTTTTTAACTAAGCTGTGTAGACATAGCCTTAATTCGTGAGAAAAACAGATGCTTTAGCTATATGGGGCCCTGAATTCCCAATATCAGTCCTGTCTAAGAATGTGTGGATTCTCTATGTCTGCTTCTTTTATGCATCCTTAGTGTTTCACAAGGAAAGTTCATTCCACTTATTCTTCTGGATCCTGTAATATATAATAAAAATAGGAGATATATAAGTAGGTATTGCAAATATAACAAAACATCAGATTATGTTGTAAATTTGTTGTTCAAATTGTACCACTGAATCAGAAAATATTAAGCAATGTATTTTGCAGCTGAATCCACTTGTAGGTGCTTACAAGACATTCACATAAAATATTCATCCTGATAAAGACATTTTGCAAAGACCTACTACTGTGTTCCTCAATTTAATGTATATGAAGATGTCTCATGATATACTCAAGAACTAATAAGGTGACATGCAGTTTTGCATATAGCAAGTGAAAGAAAATGAATATAAAAAAAACAAACTCCCCGTTATATATCATTACAAAAGGACACACAGAAGCTTCCAAATAACAATGTTTAGCATTGAAAACATTTATTCTACAAACAATCAAGCACGATTAAATAGTATATTATTTAGAATAATATTATCAAACAGAAATAGAAATTGCAAAAAAGTATTCCCACGGGTTAGCACCTTAAATTAATTCTTCTTTTTGCTTTACCCATACAAGCTTGATAAAGCTGATTAGTTATCCTTAAAAAGGAATCAAAGTATCTACTAAATAAACAGTAAAACTAATATTTTATTGAACTACTTATGATTGTAAACTCATTTTATAGCCTTTCATTGAACATGTGTTTTCCTCAAACATACTGTAGACATTTAAGATTCTAGAAACTATTAAAATTTTTGTGTTATTTCCAAAAGCATGTAGTGTTAGAGTAGTATTACTATGTGCGCTGTATAACAGAATAATATGTAAGGGTGAAAAGGCAAGAATGAGCAGTGCAGCTATAGTTTTTCACACTGTAGATCATGTGGCAGCCTCTGTGATCTCACCCTGTGCACCTGTGGGTGTCATGCGCAAGGCAATCATATCCATGATACAAAATTTCTATCCTACCACATAACTTATTAACACCATTTAGTAACCATGTTCACACAATCTGACACACATTTATACTTACAGCATAAAATATATTTCTTAGATTTTTTTTTTACTCCAGTGCCAGGGTCAGAGGTGGAATGGAGGAGTGCAAATCGGAAAAAATAATTTGGTTGATCAATACAGTTATTTAACCAACCTTCAAAAACAGAAGGAGAGTAAGTAATAGAGTCCCAGAACTGAACTCTGATCTCTCCCTCTGGAACACTAAAGGTCCTTCCCCATGTCTGTAAGACCTCAATTATATGTCCATTAATATCTGCTTTCTCCAACAGAAAGGGGTAAGCCTGTGGTTAGCCATATTTATGACTGGTGGGAAAGGTGACAACCAAGGATGAAAAGACCTAACGTAAAAATGATTGTGAAATTTGGAACTGAATATCTTAACGGAACTGATCTTTAGTCTTCAAGTGTCCAAATAGTTCATAGATTAATCATTGTTTTTCGGTAGATGAACTTATATGAAGATTTCAGTTTAAGATGGTTTTTTTGAAGTACAAATTTATGGTGCTTAGGTTAGTGGGAACCCATTGCTGAGATTATTACCTATCTTGTCAAAAAAGCATATTTCGCTCTTGGCTGGTTTGAAATGTAAAGGGAACATTTGCAATGTTAACTAACATGTGAAGTCATTATCTTATTGACAACTGAAATTGAGTTGCTGGACCCATCCCTATTCATTAGATCTGACTTTTAGCTAGTGGATAACCCAGACTGCATTTACATAAGCTACATTCATTTGTTGCACATACACAATACATTTATTTTTAGGTCAAATGCACTAGGTGTTAGCCATAGTGATGTCCTTTTAGTTCATGAACATGAGTACAGTACTCAGGTTAATAATAAGTTTAACTAAAATGTCAGCTTTTATTCAAACCTTTGGAGTACTATCTGTCCCCAAAATTGTATTTACCCCAACTGCATTGTTTTACTCCCCTGCCCTCCTCCACCACCTGATGTCCTGTTCTAAGCCACTGCTGAAACCTGAACCTACTCTAATAATTGATCAGTGCTTTCCTAAAATATTATAACTGATAGCAATTTTCACATCTCTATCTATACATATTTCCTAACTCTTACACTTTTAGGAATGTTTAAAATGACTTAGCTGCAGCCTAAAAAAACTGTAACCCTAATCCTTTTAGGCAACATGTGAAATGACCAAACTGAAGCCTAAAACATAAAAGCAATGTACACAACTAATTAATCTGTACACTTTTCCTAAGCCTAATCCTAGTAAATAAAAGACTGATACAATGCAATGTTAGACTCCAGTTAACAAGTTTGCTCAATGTTCACATTTCTACTTGTACACAACTCAGTCCTAGCTCTTTCAGTAAATAAGTGATCAACCAAACTGCAACCTAAAAAAAATCCTAAATATATAAATCATAGCCCCCTTAATATTGGAAAGGTAAACCATGATAATAGCCTACCAGGACACAAAGGAATCAAACTAATAGCAACATAGAAAATTGTGTTACTTGGTTAAATCATTACTTAAAACTTCTATACTTACTTATAGCTTCTAATATGACCAGTACAAAATATAATAAACCCTACTATTAACCATAAAATAACCCTAATAAGGACAAAATCTAACCCTGGCTATCAACACATAGGTCAAACATTGAGCTGTAAACAAGGGCGATATATAGAACGCCTGAAACGCGTTAGCTACGCTTTGTGGCTATATTTTTTAACCCTTTGTACCGAAGTATCAATAAAGATCGTCTAATGCTGGATCGTTTTGGTTGTTGTTCGAGCATTTGTATCCTGAGGTCGGGGATATTCAAGATCCGTGCAACATATAGTGAATGGACATATTGAGACGAGAACAGGTGTGAGCAGCGCAAGCAATAGAGGTGAGCTGCAGTCACTGACTCTTGTGATTTCAAGATGCTATCAACACATAGCACCTGTCCTGATAAGGGCTAGTCCAATCACTGACCTATCCCTATTCAGTCCTAGAAAACATATGTCAGTTACAAAGATAGAAATGAAAGATAGGGCATAAATCCTATCACTAATAAAGAGTGGACATCATGGTGGTATTTCTTTGGCTAGTAGTCTTTTCTACCATGTGCATAGTATGAAAGGACATAAGTTTTGATGGCAATACTTTACATCACTTTATGGTGACAATGCATATTTTGTAGTAGAGCTATGTGCTTGGTATGTGCACTATAACCCATCATGGAGGGTTAAAAAACTAACTCTAACCCTTTTTAGGCAATGTTTGAAAAGACCAAACTACAGTCTAAAACTTAAGTGAAATGTAAAAAATATATACTGTATATACTCGAGTATAAGCCGACCCAGGTATAAGCAGAGGCACCTACTTTTGCCACAAAAAACGGGAAAGCTTATTGACTCGAGTATAAGCCTAGGGGGGAAAATGCGTGGCTACTGGTAAATATAAAAAATAAAAATGGATACCAATAAAATTACATAGGCAGTTTAATGTCCCCCATAGGCAGATATATGTCCCCCACAGGCAGTTATAGGCAGTTTAATGTCCCCCACAGGCAGTTATAGGCAGGTATATGTCCCCCACAGGCAGTTATAGGCAGGTATATGTCCCCCATAGGCCGTTATAGGCAGGTTTATGTCCCCCATAGGCAGTTATAGGCAGGTTTATGTCCCCCATAGGCAGTTATATGTCATAGGCAGGTAATAGGCAGGTTATAGGCAGGTATATGTTCTAATAGGTAGGCTATAGGCAGGTATAGGCTGGGTATAGGCTGGGTATAGGCTAGGTATAGGCTGTTATAGGTAGGGTATAGGCTAGGTATAGGCTAGTATAGGTTAATATAGGCTGGTATAGGTTGGGTATAGGCAGGTATAGGCTAGGTATAGGCTGGCTATAGGCTAGTATAGTCTGGTATAGGCAGGTAATAGGCTGGTATAGGCAGGTATAGGCTAGGTATAGGCAGGTAATAGGCAGGTATAGGCTGGTATAGACAGGAATAGGCAGGTATAGGCTAGGTATAGGCTGGTATAGGCAGGTATAGTCAGGTATAGGCTAGGTATAGGCAGGTATAGGCAGGTAATAGGCAGGTATAGACTGGTAATAAAAAAAACAAACAAACACTTACCTGACTCCCACGCCGCTCCGCCTCCTCGCTGTCCAGCCTCCCGCGCGCTCTGTCTTCTCGGTACAGACGGGTGAGGTCATCAGGCCGCGCATGCAGCGTGATGACACACGCTTCCTGTGCCGGAAACTCCGGGCGGCCGCGAGTCTGCTTGCGGCCGTCCGGAGTCCACTGCAGCGCAGGGAGCGTTCTATCTTCCCCTCTATGCGTATCCAACATGTAGCTGCGTGTTTGGATGCGTGTTGGATGCAGCAGGATCGCACCCTACAGTTTTAAATAAGGCTCCTGCTGCTTCTATCGGACCAAGAATTGACATGTCAATTCTTGGAATGGATCCGAAAGACACAATGAGACACGCATTGGTGATCACTCGTGTGAACGCTGATGCATGTTTCAAAGTAAAAGCAATGTAAATCCCTTAGCTGTTTATTAGATACGTGTTTGGGTCCGTTTAGGGTCCGACAGATGGATCCAAACACGTATCTAAAAGCGTATGTTCACATGGACTCAACATACCGTGTGAACATACCCTAACACATATATATGTTGTCACCACTGATTGAAGTCTTTAGCAGCAATAAACAGAAGTCATCAAAACATGATGAAAGGATAAGGGTAAATGCACAGCAGTAAGAGGCAAGATGTTTTATTGGTTTTTTAAAAAAACTAGTTTTCAGTAGTTGTTCTGGAATAAAGGTGTTGTCCACTTTAATAAAATTATATTTAAATGAGGACAGGGAGTGGGGGAATAGAAAAAAAGTGATACCTACCTCCCGTTCCCTTTAAGCGATCATTCAGGAGCTCCCCGGAGATATGGTCCTTTTTACTTCCAGGTTCTCTGTGTTAGGACACAGAGAGGCTCAAGCTTCACTCACCATGGAGTGTGAGCCTCCTCCTGTATGTCAGGACAATAACCCAGAAGAAGAGGAGCAGATCCAGGGAAACTCAAGAGCTGCAGTGAATGGAAACCAGGAAGCAAGTATTGATTTTTTTTTTCCCACCCTGGCTTTATTTAAATATAATTTTATTAAAATGGACAACCCCTCTTTAGAGTCTGTGGCCATACAATGTTTTCTGAACTTGCCAACCACCTAATGTGTATGGGACTCTCCCGACTTTTCCATGTATAACAGATATTAGGGGGAAAAGGGATCAGGCAGTTGGATTTACAAATGTCCAATCATTTTGCTCTCAGGGGAGATAGGCCTGGCAGCAGCTAACTCACCTCTTCCCATTTAGAACACATGTATGCTTGGCTGAGCCAAGTGTAAATGTGTCTGGGGGTCCAGAGGAATAGCTGTTGGCCAAATAAGTGTTTGGCTGACAGCTCTCTATAGTCTATGACCAGCTTACTTTGGATACAATGTAATTCTGAAAGTTTGAACTTAATGTTGACTTTGAGATATTTTGAAAGGAAATGGGCTAGAAAGTTGGCATTCATAGGTAAGCCATCTGTTAATATACTATACCTCATTTGTTAACAAAGGAAATTCATATAGAAGGAATGTTATATCAGCAACATTTTAAAAATAAAAAAATGGCTGGAATCTGAAATTGTGTGAATTCTATCTAACAATGGGTTCTTATACCATGGGAAAGTTGACAATTATTAACATTCGAGTCATAGCACTGTAATGTCTACAAATGTGTGTGTGTGTATATATATATATATATATATATATATATATATATATATATATATATTAATATATATATATAGAGAGAGAGAGATATCTATCTATCTATATATATATATATGAAGATAAGATTTTTAGCAATTAAACAACTACATGCAAAACGAGTCAATGTTCTTGTTTTTTTCACAGTATGTTCCTAGAGAACACTCAGCTTTTAAAAGACATGTCAAGCAGTGAAGCAAAGGGAAGAGCACATTATCCAAATAATCACCTATTAACACTTTCTCTCTAGATAACAACATGCCTAGTCTTGCTTCTCTCCAGACAGGGTTTATCAACTGATAGCAACTTTTAGATGCCCTATGAGCCACCCTTGCCTATTCTTACCTCATAGTCCCCTCTTTTTTCCTAAAGGGGGAGAAAGCAGCACTACACTAGAATAGCAGACAATTTAGTTCACACAAAGTGACCTGTCTCCAACCTTTGCAAACCACACACATAGATGGGACATTAAGGAGACACCAGCATTAGTCTCTGCTTAATCTTGTCTTATTGATTGCAGCCAAATCTTGACAAGTGTTGGAGCTTAGGATGATGCTATTCACTCTACATAAGAATCCTATCTGAATGCTAAAATGCTGAATATTTCTCTGATAACATCTTGCTATCTTCAAATATTCCTTGTCATGGGCCCTTAGCTAACCTACAATGACCTTTCTGTATAGATTACAACATTTTTATGAGGTTCAGATATTGGCTATGAAATTTGTTTTACTCTATGCTTATCATTTTCATTTGTAAGATATTTCTAAAATTGGTGTAAATCATTTTGCTAATTTATTCGAATTATAAACATCCATTAAAACGCTCAACACACTTATTCTTCTAAGATTTCATTATATGGAGAAGCTTTTTATTTGTTGTTTCCTAGAACCATTCCTCACCCCCCCCCCCCTTTTATTTGACACTTTGTTTAAATCGGTTATTTAGAAACTGATATACAGTTAAGTGAAAAGTTCCTTTCATATCCCTGAAAGGTTAGACAGTTTGAAAACGCAGATAACACTAATTCCTACTTCTAAACTAGGGTGCATTTTATCTTATCCCTTAAAGCAAAAATATAGTAAGCAAAGGAGTTAATGATGGGAGAAATGCCTAATGCTGACATCCTTAGCTAAGGTTGGCTTTGCAAGTAGTTTTCTTTGTATTATATATTATTTTTGATGCAGTCCCAACAATGTAGTATTTCTTGCAAATAACTTTACTTGGTCATTTCCTTATAGCCCAATATTGCTTAGGGCACATAAACGCTTGTAAACAGACATATTCATAAAAACCTGTGACATAGTTATGCTGCCGCACATCAACGTTATGTAACGATGTTCAACAATACATTGTAGCACTTAGCTTATGTTCAAATACATGTCCTTCTTCGGTACGCAACCTTAGGAGACAGCAATGCAGAGAGCAAGGCGTATTTGCTCCACAGACCAGGAATATCTAAAAAACATGCAAGAATTGATTTATAAAATTGTAGCATGAGGATATAAAAAAGAAGAATTGGAAAAGACAGGTTATGAAGTGTTTGCCATTAATTGCAGTGAAAAAAGATCGCGTTATGTATTTGTCCAAATACGACCACCATTCAGATATTGTGAAAAAGGCCATTAAACGACATTGGCCAATTTTGACAAGTGACCCTAAATTTGGGCACTTGTTTAGGGAAGGTCCGTGCTTTATACATAGAAGGGGTTAATCCTTGGGCGATGTACTAATACACTCAGATATAGAGGCAGCAAAGAAAGACCAACAATCTCTGCTTAAATCCAGTAGGAAAGGCACACATCCCTGCCTATCGTGCTTAAATTGTAATTCTATAATAAAGGGAGATAGCATTAAACATCAACTTAAGGGTTACGACATAACTATGAAAAGTTTTTACACATGTTTAACTAAGAATGTTATCTATATATTGAAGTGTCCATGTGGCAAAACCTACGTAGGACAGACTAGTCTCCCCATAAGGAACCGTCTGAATGAACATAAGTCAGCTATTAGAAATTACAAGACCAAAGTAGATGGCGGTATAGGTAAATCTCAGAAACCAAACAAGTATGGTGAGACCACAGTGGCGCGTTACTTCTATGAGATAGGACACCAGGTACACGAACTTCGTTGGTGTGTGGTAGAAGAAGTGAAATGCAAAGATAACAGTCTGTTGCGTACCCGCCTTCTTCAGCGGGAAGCATTTTGGATTTTTAAGCTGGACACTCTTATTCCCTTGAACGAAATGTTCAGCCTGCATTCTTTTTTGTAATAGAGTAGGTACTAGTTAGTTCACTAGATAGATATATGTATGTAAGTTTTGTCTTTTTATGTTATTGTGTAGCGTAATTTATGTCTATAAATACCTTGTAAGGAAGCTTCTATGTCTCTGTTGAGAGAACGCTGCCAGATGACGTAGTCTGAGGAAGGAGGAGTTACTTCCGAAACGTCCCCCGTATGCACGTCAGGCGGTTCTCATGGTGATCTCGGCATTTGAGCTCTGCATTGCTGTCTCCTAAGGTTGCGTACCGAAGAAGGACATGTATTTGAACATAAGCTAAGTGCTACAATGTGTTTTTGAACATCGTTACATAACGTTGATGTGCGGCAGCATACCTATGTCACAGGTTTTTATGAATATGTCTGTTTACAAGTGTTTATGTGCCCTAAGCAATATTGGGCTATAAGGAAATGACCAAGTAAAGTTATTTGCAAGAAATACTACATTGTTGGGACTGCTTCAATTTGTTCAGTCGTTACTATTTTGGGATTTAGGAAGAGATCCCTAGCTTAGTCCCATATGTTATGCAATGCCGCTATTCGTTCAAGGTCCATATAATGATAAAAAAGGGATATTATTTTTGATCCCATCTTAAAATTGGACATAGCAAGTAAGTATACGTGTATACGCCTCAATTGGTAGTTAACCATATGATCGCAACTAAAGTAATTCCATGTGCTAAAATGTTTGTTTTTTTCTTTAGGGTGCTTTCACATAGTGCGTTCTTTATGTTTTTTTTGTGCAGGAAGACACAGCAGTTAATGCTGTACATTGCTACAAAAAACCGCATCTAAAAACGCATCAAAAAAAGTGTCAAAAACGCGTCAAATACGCAAGGTGTGAAAGCACCCTTAGATGCGGCAGTAATTACCATTATCACTGCACAGTTTTCTTAGGCCAAGTTCACATCTCTCACAGAGCTGGAACCAAATCAATTTCATGACAGACATCAATTAACATCAATGTGGTTCATTGGGTTTCTGTTATGTTGTCTGTCATTTTACCAGTTAAAAATCGTAGCATGCTGTGCTATTTTTGTCATAATTTTCATGGAATTTGCAACGGAGACTCAGAATGGAACCTCCATTCAAAAATCGCTTTTATTGTAAACATTTGCTAAACCATACTATATACAACATATTTTAAATAAAAAGGTACTGTGTAAATCTAGCCTAATGAGTAGTACAAAATATGGGTATGATATTCTAAAGACTTTCTTCAGTTTGAGCATAGATATATGCTATATATATAGAAAAATGTTAAAATGAATCAGTTTAATGAAATGTATCTTCCTCAGAATTCTGTTTATTTGCATTGTACTTGTGGATTGCAGGATTTGGTAATAAAGTATATACAGTTTGACTGAGAGGGACCCCGGGACCAAGACAGGATGATAAGGAAAGACAACCAGTGTGAGCCCTAGCGCTAGGCCCCCCGAAAGCTGTCCTTGCTTATTTGCCGGCCCGAAACTAAGCAGTCTGTGACAAATGGACAATGGTCCCTTCACTGGTTAAGTGAAACACTGAACAAGACAAGACAGACAAACACAATAAAGAATAGCTGGGTTCAAAAGAGGTCAAATCGGATAAAACAAAAATGGTGCAGTGCCGGCAAGCAAAAAACGGAGGTCAAGAACGTGGGCGAAGAGGTCAGTAATCCTAGAAATATAATCCAGTCAGAAATACCAGCTCAAGCTACAATAGACTATCACAAGCAATATCCCAGAGATAAAGTATTCTTCTTAAGGGATGTCAGAGTCTGGGTCCAGGGCGTGATAGGACTGGCCCTTTGACATCCACACCCCACAAAACACAAATTGACAGGGAAAAAAGATGAGTGGTGAAGGCAACTGTCAATCACCTCTCAGTCTAAACTATCTGCAGCCCACCACTAGGGTTAGCAGAAGTAACCAAGCGGATGTGGTGGAGAACCTGTCAATCATCACACAGTCAGTACTGGAATCAGACAGAGTTCAGATTATTACAAAGAAAACACACAACTCAGTCACATAATCACGGCCAAAAACACAGTCTCTGCCGCACTCCTTGGGCAGAGGACTGCGCTGCAACCTAAACAGGCATAGTTATTAGACTGACATTGTAAACTTCAAACAGCGAACTTCATTTATTAGAATCTGTTCTTAGTTTAAACCATTCTGCTCAGAAGACTTCTGGTAAAATGCCCAAGATGCCACTGTAACGTATTATTGATCTTAGATGTACAGGAAGTCTATGAACTTAATTAAGAAACCTAAATCTAAAAGTGGCTGCAGCAAGATAAAATCCAGTTGCTTTAAAGGGAAACTGTCAGGTGGTTTCTGCCTCGATATCTGAGATCAGGATATGGTAAAGGAAGAGAAGTGGAGCTCTGTGATACATAGGTTTATATGATTAGAAGCAGGATTTCTGAGTAAAAAGCAGAGCAAATCATAAAACAGAAAGTGAGAGTCCTGTGTACCCTACCCAGTGATAGACAGTTTGCTCTGTACACAGACTGATACAGGGAAAACTGTAATCCATTCAATGTGGGCGGGGTAAACCGGACTTTTACTGTCTCTTTAAGAGTCTTAGAATTAACTCTGCTTTTAACTCAGAAATTCTTCTCAAAATCATATCCTGTTCTCAGATCGAGTAGCAAAAAACACCTGACAGATTTGCTTTAACTATTGAAAATAGAACATACCTCAAATCATATTGATAACCATAGTTACATTACTAATAATGCATGTTGTTTTTGATCTTGTTGTCATTACACTTACATGTGAATATTCCCGTAACCTACATTATTTGTTTTCATTAAAATATTATCTTGCAAATTTGTGCATCTACATGTATAAATTGTTTAATGCTAACAAAGATTAATCTCTTTAAAAATTAAAGTTAAACTACATTGTGAAATACTACGCCTCTTACTTCCTACTTTCATGGTTAGCATATCACATGTGAGTTTGCTGCTATTTTGCATGAGATATAGGATATGTAACCATGGAGTCCCAGCCTTAGGGCTTATCCACTTGGCAGGTTTGAATGGAGCTATAATAGGGCTGTCATAGCGGTGCATGAGCCCTCTACTGTATCCCTTTATGTCTCCTATTTCATATAATGGCACACAGAATTTCTTCTGTTGGACTCTACATAAAAGTGACAGGAGGGAATTGTGGCATCCATCACTGGCAGCCTTGCATCTAGAAGAATATATCTCAGAGCTTGAACTGGTTTATCCTTTTGAACACATGAGCTTTAAGGCTATGTCTACACAGCACGGGTACTTCATTGGATTTATGGTGGATTCAGTATTTAGAATCCGCTGAAAATCTGACTGTACCCAATGCTGTGTAGACCTCAATGAAAAATCTGG